>JAMZAV010003293.1:0-66019 GCA_024449915.1 Sweltsa coloradensis
TTAAATATGATTTGAAGACTTTTAAAAAACGAAAAACGTGTCAGTTCTAAGTTTAGAGATTTCGAACGCCTCCAGGAAATTACATCGAAATTGGAGAATTGGTTTACCCGAAATCGTGTTAACAAACACACAAAAATACAAAAAGAAAAAAAAAAAGAAAAACATTCCGAAATATTTTCTCCAGTGTAATGGAATGGAATCTTCACTTCCCTCGCCACGCTCATCAACTATTTGGTGCAAGGACGGCTCCAATGTTACCGCTCACGCATACCTAACCTTACAATATTTGGATGAGGGTTGCGAAGATTCCATTCTACTACACTGGAAAAAAAATCCGGAATGTTTTTTTTCTTACTTTCTTTTTTCCTGTTTGTATTTTTGTGTGTTTGCTAACAGGATTTCGGCTAAACCGATACTCCAATTGCGATGGAATTTTCTGGAGGCCTTCGAAATCTCTAAACTTACATCTGCCACGTTTTTAAACGCAATCGAAAAATTATTTCTTATGAAAATCGCAATTTTATGATATTTTCGATTTTTCTAAAATTTCTTCGACTTAACACCTACATGCTTTATCCAATTGTAATGATATTTTTACAGAACCTTAATTTTATGAATTATTACTAGGAAGCTTCGCAAACGCTTTTTCAGGCGCGTTGTTGGATGAGCGTGATTTTTTATAACGAAAAAAAGCGTAAAATAGAGATTTTCATAAGAAATAATTTTTCGATTACGCTCAAATTTCACACGAATATATTAATTCATAAAATTAAGGTTCTGTAAAAAAAATCTTTACAATCGGATAAAGCATGTAGGTGTTATAAGTCGAAGAATTTTTAAAAATCGAAAAAATCGTAAAATTGCGATTTTCAAGAGAAATAATTTTTCGATTGCGCTCAAAAATGTGGCAGTTCGAAGTTCAGAGATTTTGAAGGCCATTATTAAATTTCATCGCACTCGGAGTATCAGTTTAGCCGGAATCGTGTTAACAGACAGACAAAAATACAAAAAAAGAAGAAAAAAAACATTCAGGATTTTTTTTTCCAGTGTAGTGAAATGGAATCTTCGCTTCGCTCATCAAATAATACTAATTCGAGTTACGTTTCAAAATAACTAGGAAGCTTCGCAAACGCTTTTTCAGGCGCGTTGTTGGATCTTGGATGAGCGTAATTGTTTAAAAACGAAAAAAGCGTAAATTTGCAATTTTCACAAAAAATAATTATTTGATTACGCACAAATTTCACACGAATATATTTATTCATAAAATTAGGGTTCTGTGAAAAAATTATTACAATCGGATATAGCATGTAGGTGTTATTTAAAAAAATTAAAAATCTCAAAATTGCAATTGTAATGAAAAATTTTTTGATTGCGTTCAAATTTTCTACGAATATATCAATTCATAAAATTAAGGTTCTGTGAAAAAATCATTACAATCGGATAAAGCATGTAGGTGTTATAAGTCGAAGACATTTTTTTTATCGAAAAAAATTGTAAAATTGCGATTTTCATGAGAAATAATTTTTCGATTGCGCTCAAAAACGTGGCAGTTCTAAGTTCAGAGATTTCAAAGGCCTCTACAAAATTTCATTGCATTTTGAGTATCGGTTAGGCCGGAATCTTGTTTACAAACAGCCAAACATACAAAAAGAAATAAAGAAAAAAAAACAATCCGGATTTTTTTCTCCTGTGTAGTGAAAAGGAATCTTCGCTTCGCTCACTATACTACGCTCGCTACGCTTATAATCCTGTCAAATAAGATCGTATATTGACGCTTGGAGGAAAAAATTGCGATGTCGCTGAATTTTTGCAGAGACCTTCCTTATATAATACTTAACAACATACTAAAACTCCCCTACAATCGGACTGGAGCTTCGGCCGCCATATTGGAAAATGGCGGCCAAAAGGTGTTTGTTATCGAATATCTCCAAATTGGTTTGAGATAGACAAAATATCTCATTAGTAAAAATAATCCCCATTAAATTCCCTACAAAACAGATGTCTTCTATAGTTTTGGTAGGGGCAACGGTTACGTCACAAATTCGTGGTTTAAATGTTGCTCATTGGAGTACCAGCTTATTTACAAATTTTCACGCCCAGCATCAAACAATGCCCAGTAAATCCGTAAGAAATCGATTTAAATACAAAAGGACTTTTGTACGGGGTTCATGAAAGCTTCCATTAGTATTTTAAAAAATCAGGTCTGCGAAATAGAATTTTGCATTTACCCGGAATTTGGGTTTTTCCATTGTTGGAATTTCCTAAAAAATGCCCTTTTTGACTGTCCATTATTAAGCACTAAATAGCATTGGAGGAAAAATTCTTTCTACGCACATTGAAATGACTCAAATAATGATCCGATTACAACCAAAGTTTAAATCCAATATGGCTGCTAATTCCTAATATCCACAACATCAAAGTGAATTATGTAACAAAAAGAGTGTAAAAACAGCACGAAAACAGTATTCATATTGTGAATATTAGGAATTAGCAGCCATATTGGATTTAAACTTTGGTTGTAATCGGATCATTATTTAAGTCATTTCAATGTGCGTAGAAAGAATTTTTTCCTCCAATGCTATTTAGTGCTTAATAATGGACAGTAAAATATGGCATTTTTTAGGAAATGCCAACAATGGAAAAACCCAAATTCCGGGTAAATGCAAAATCCGATTTCGCAGAACTGATTTTTTAAAATACTAATGGAAGCTTTCATGAACCCCGTACAAAAGTCCTTTTGTATTTAAATCGATTTCTTACGGATTTACCGGGCATTATTTGATGCTGGGCGTGAAAATTTGGAAATAAGCTGGTACTCCAATAAGCAACATATAAACCACGATTTTGTGACGTAACCGTTGCCCCTACCAAAATTATAGAAGACCCCTGTTTTGTAGGAAAATAAATGGGGAATATTTCTGCCATTGAGATATTTTGTCTATCTCAAACAAATTTGGAGATATTCGATAACAAACACTTTTTGGCCGCCATTTTCCAATATGGCGGCCGAAGCTCCAGTCTGATTGTAGGGGAGTTTTAGTATGTTAATAAGTATCATTTAAGGAAGGTCTCTGCAAAAATTCAGCGACATCGCAATTTTTTCCTCCAAAAATTCTTATTTGACAGGATTATTATCCAATTATACACGTGTGAAATTTGAGCGTAATCGAAAAATTATTTCTCATTAAAATCGCAATGTTCGCTTTTTTCATTTTTTAAACATTTCTTTGACTTATAACACCTATATGCTTTATCCGATTGGAACGATTTTTTCATAGAACCTTAATTTTATGAATTAATATACTCGTGTGAAATTTGAGCGTAATCTAAAAATTAGTTCTCATGAAAATCGCAATTTTACGCTTTTTTCGGTTAAAAAAAACAATTCGAGGGCTAAATTCTTAGGCTAGGCCTAAGCCAAGCATGCAAACAACATGCAAATTTGTCCGTCAGCTTTTAGCCTAGGCCTACAAGCCTACAGCCATACACAACCCAAGGCTACAAGCTTTGTGTTCTACAAGAGTGTTTCTGTCTTAAAGCCTTTCGTTTCAAACCGCTCCATGATCTTTCCAACAAGCCCTCAATGAACTCCATCAGGCTTCACCATAATGAAAGTACGTTCATAGGGTCCTTCTCCGGCCATCGCGTCAATAAATAATAATGGACAGGGAGATCTGTCCGAAACGTTGGTAAACAAACTATTTATAACACGGACACACAAAAGTATTAATTATTTCACATTATATCCATGGAAACCTTCATAAAAACATATATATTAACATAATATTGGAGTATTATTTTAGATGCTAACCCTGACAATAAAATTCATAATAATTGTGGTTTCAAGTTTTGGAGCTTGTGTATCCTAAGACTAATAAGCAAAACTGAGAAATTCTAGCTTTATTACCAAAAAATGTTGGAATAGCATAGATTATTGCTATTTTCACGGCGTCACCTCATGAAGAAATGTATAGGGGTTTTGGTTCAGTATATTTGCTAACGTATTCAATCATATAAAACATATCAATAAGGAAGTGTATGATTTTATTGACATATTTACAGAACAGAACATACATATTTTATTTACAATAATCTATAAATAAATTAAATCATGAACAACTACTCGGAAAGTCCGTGTTTAAAACGATATACTTAGTTCGATGTTCTCTTTGAAAAGGTAGGAGATGGTATCAGCAGATGAGTCAAAATTAGGTGTAAAGAGACTAATTGAAATTTCAGTAGGATACTTATGTAAACGACTAAAATGTTAAGTTGGAGGAAAATTTACTTGAACACAATAACATTCAGGTCAGTGTTGGGTTTATTCATCCGTAGTGGTGCCCGTGTCCACCTCCACCCCCGTGGTGTGAACCTCCGCCCCCGTGATGTCCACCTCCACCCCGTGGTGTGAACCTCCACCCCCGTGATGTCCACCTCCACCTCCGTGGTGTGAACCTCCGCCCCCATAATGTCCGCCTCCACCTCCGTGATGTCCGCCTCCGCCCCCGTAATGTCCGCCGCGGCCGCCGCGGCCGAACTGAGGGTCCGCGGCGGCTTCAGGGGACGCCTCCGAGGCCACCAACAGGCACAGGGCTGCCGAGAGAAGGATTTATATTTTTATCTACCACCATGCCAAATTTCATGTTGGTAAGTGTTAATCAAAAAAATCACTACTAGGGGTGGGGGTAGCAAAAATCTGTGAAATTAGGTTGATTGGACCGAAACATGCTTAAGCATAATTGTATTGGATAATTTAATAATTATTATAATGTTTAGAATTGTGGAGCAGGTTGATTGGACGATGGGTTATTTCACACATAAAGGAATTCAAGACTTGTTCAAGAATACTCGTTAGATTTAATTATTAGCATGATAAGTTGTGAAACAGTTACTTGACGTTTTACAAGCGATGACGGAGAGAAGGAATTCTATTTCTAGGCGAGCAAAAGAAGCGCTGCCTGCCCTCTAGCGGGTAATGCGGGAAATGCGTGAAGCGCCTATACTAACCTAGTGTAGGCCTACTGGTCGGCCGGCAGAGTTAATGACCGTTTCTTATCGTATCTGTGAGAGCGCCAACTTCAACACTTCCCCTCGAGATGAGAACGGAGATTCTGCAGTCCCAGCATCCGAAGGCATTTCGCGTGCTTCGGTCCAGGCAGTCCCTTTGTTAGTACGTCAGCTGCCATGTCCTCGGTCGACCTGTACTCGACCTTCACAAGTCCATTTTCCACACTTCTCTGATGAAGTGGTGGCGCACAATTATGTGCTTCGTTCTTCGATGGTAAATGGGGTTTTCTGAAAACTTTCGTGCCCCATTGTTGTCGCTGAATATTTTTACTTCGGCTAATTTCTCAAAACAGAGTTCTACGAGGAATTGCTGAAGGTATATGGCTTCCTTAACGGCTTCGGTGAGAGCCATATACTCAGCCTCAGTCGACGATAGGGCCACTGTTCTCTGCTTTCTTGATTCCCAGGAAATCGGATAACCGCTCAGGATAAAAGCATACCCTGTCTGTATAGGATTCTCCTGTCGTTCGAACAGTTCTCCCAATCTGCGTCCCAGAAACCAACCAAACTTCCAGCTGATTTCTCAAATCGTAGACCGATGTCCGCCGTTTTCTTCAAGTACCGCAGAACGCGTTTCGCCGCGATCCAGTGAGTTCTGTCGTAGCAGGAATTGTATTGGCTTAGATAGCTGACCGCGTGGGCTATGTCAGGTCTAGAGCAAACAGCCAAATACATCAGTGCCCCTATTAGTTCTCTGTACGGCAGTCCCTGGTTCGGACTTCTCTTCGTTCCTCTTCAGCTTCGTGCCAGGGTCCAACGGCGTAAATACGGGTTTCGACTTCGACATTCCGTAACGTTCTAGGATGTCGTTTACATATCCTCGCTGGTTCACGGATATTCCTTTAACGTCTCTGACGAATTCTATTCCAAGACAGTATTTCACTTCTCCAAGATTTTTGACTTCGAATACCTTTGATAGATGATCGAAAACTTCGGCAATGACTTTCTCGAGCAAAAGGCAAAAGCAAAAAAAAATAAGTAAAGTAAAATTGCATTTAAAAACACGTGGGTTAACCAAATGTATGATTTAGGGTTCCCGCTCGATTTTCGTGATGGAGCAACGCCGCATATTCCAAATAGTAAAATACAATTTTAGATTGATAATTTTTTTGGGTGTCACTTTTCTACACCTTGCAGAGGGTAGGGGTGGATGGGGTTGTAACTATTGAATGAAAATTTGATTTTTTCTTAGAAATGAATGAAACTTTGTAATTTTATTAAAAACACATTGACGAGTTTGAAAAAAAATACAAAAAGTAAAATTTGTGTCGCCATCTTGGAAAAATAATCACTTTTTAGACATGTTATCAAGTAGTGAGAAATTCATAATGCTGATGACAATATTTAATTTAAAAACATGAAATGTTTATGCTCCTTAAAGTAAAACATTAAAAATTCTACAAATCGATTGATAATTGCTCGTTCCACAAACATTTGATTGAAGGCACCTGTTGCTTAGCTAATTAGGTTATTGTCAAAAGTCGCCTGCCACATACCGATTTCGGATTGGAGAGTTTGCAAATTAATTCCTATAGACCAAACATTTGTTAATATTCTAAAATAAGCCTGCAGTATTATCCAAACTGTATTTTTTTTACAAGTAAAACTAATTTTTCTAGTTTTACCGGAATTTTGTTTTTTCCAAATTTGGTGTTTTCTAAAAAAAAAAAAAAAAACGTTATTCGAAAGCTATGTAGGTAGCAGTTTTTAAATAAAACTTTGAACTGCATTTTTAATGTAGGGTTTTCTACCGCGTTTTAGTTGCGTTGACGGATGAGCCAATTTGGTTTATTAAGGTAATCCATATTTAAGACTGTTGGATGCACTCGAATCTCGAACAAACGAGACTTTGACGCAGAATGCAGAGGTTTAGTCAGGATCAGTTGCATTGAAGCTCTATCGTTTGTCCTATCGCATCGGGTTGTGGTTTGCATTTAAATGTTAAGGGAACCTAAGTGGGCGTTTGTCCGGTTCTCTCCGGTCAGCGCGGTATGGGCGATTAACCCGTGCCAAATGTTTCGTAAGGGTTGGCTTGGTCGCTTTGATTTAAAGTCTACCACTGAAAATCATTTATATAACTGAGTGGGTAGACTCTAAATAAAATTAATTTTATTTATTTATTTATTTAAGCGATAGCGCGAGAACCCGACCACGGACCGGAATTATATTCATACTGTAAGAAACATAATCTTTCCTCTTTGCGTGGATATACTAACTCTGCTCTATCACAAATATTAATGACATTTGTTTTGAGTTGAAGTAAATTTCCCTACATTTACACTGTTGCCAACCTTCCAAACTGCTCATGAAAAAGCACGTAAAAACATTTTGTCCGTGGCATCAGCATAGCTTTTTGGTATCCCAAACTTGCTTTGGGGCTACTGTGAGTCACTGGGTTGTACTAGATCATACATTACTAATAAAAATCCCTTAATGTGCCAACAAAATCTTGAATGCGAAGTAAAATTTAGCAACCATGGACAGGCGCGTGGTATGCGAGGATGCCACAGCTGCACACAACGTGGCTGCATCTCGCTTAGGTTGCTGCTCGGTCAGAGTACTTTGCGACAGCGCGCAACATGGTCCAATTAACCCCTAATAGTTTGAATTTAGGAAGCGTCATGGGAAAAAAGTAGAAGCCTCATTTTTCTTCACAAAATTATGCATTTTGTGATGTTATTGGTTTAGATTTCTTTGCGCGAGTCAAAAGATACGGTGAGTTTTACATTTTCGTACCATGCTAATTCTTATGGGCGCTGAGACCAGAGAGAACCAAATTTCCTTCCCGCCTTCAAACTTAGTTCCCTAGTAACTGAAACCCTAATTATCTCACTAACAAAGGTAGTTTTTTAGTAATTTCCCAGCTTTGCAAAGTTTTTCTTTTAAATGTTGAAATGTGCTCTGATCGCACCATGCGATCATCCTTTATAAACAACATCCCAAAAATTTCAAATTGATTGCGTGAAAATTGGAGGTCGTAAAGTGATCCATACTATATGTAAAATTAGCTGAATTTGCCAATCAAGCAAATTTCTAAATATACATCTAAATGTAGAAATGTTGAAAAATTGTATAATACTAGTTAATTTTCAAGATGGTCCTTTTTCATACTTATTTAAGTAATACGTCTGGGCCCGGGGTAGGATTGGCCTAGAGAATGAAAAAGTAGTAGCTAGTAAGAGCGGAGTATATTACTCCCCAAAATAGAGGCGAGGTCTTGCAATCGTCTTCGGGGACACCTTCCCTTTACCTTGACGACCTCCCCGACGACGATGACAATACACAACGAACGAAGACGATGACAAAGACGACGACCGCGACGTGAGAATTCCCCCCTTTCCTACCCGTACCCGTGGCTGGTGACATGTGCCTCTCCTCCCCATATCTCCTAGGCTAGAGTGGTGCATTTGATCTAACGGTTGACGCCCCCTTACCCAAATAAACCATAAATACGCTTATAGTTCATTATTAGATACATATATGATAGCGGCAATTTTATAATTTTCAGTACCACCCATAAGTTGACATTCACCACTTTCAGTATTGCAACGTCATCGTCGCGCATTTCACAGCGTGACTGCACACGCACATTTTACTAGTTCCATCACCCCTTCAAGTGCCCGTAGAACTCTGCCGTTACTGGCACCTAGTGATTACTTTCCAATTTCCAACCGTTATCTTCATGGCGAGGGGGGGGGGATCCTGGTTGCATTTGTCGCTATCGCTAGCCCATACGCTGCACTGAAGTTGTAGAAATAAATAGGGTACAATGCAGCTCTTGTTGGTGATAATTTTTGTGTGTGACACCCTTGCTATTAAACAAACACCATCGAATGACATTACCGGTTGCACTTTTGAGTGACTGGTAAAAAGCACGACAAACAAAGTTTTCTAGCGGAAATATAATTATTTCGTCTACCTTTAGAAGCGATTCCAAGTCTCCACAGAGCATATAATATATTTACCGCCCCAGATGTGTTTATATAATTATTGCAGAAATGAAATTAGTAGGAGGAGTATAGAGGCATAGTTAGGCTTGACAAAATCAGGAGCAAAGAAATTAGGAACAGAGTTGGAGTTGACAAGCTTTTGTTCAAAATAGGAAGAGAGAGATTACAATGGTTTGGACGTATGAGAGAATTCGACAGAAAGAGAATACCGAGAGCAGAATTTGAAAGTAAATATATGAACATAAGAAGACCTGGTACACCAAGAAAGAAGTGAAAGGACCAAATAATAAATTATGTTGAAGAGAGAGGTGAGTGTTGGGAAGAAATAGCAGCAGAACGACTGTTGTAGGACATAAGGAAATGGCGTGAGCTACTGGTAAGGAGCAAAAAAGAAGAGGACGATATTGAAGGAGAAGATGAAATGGAAGATGGAGAAATTGAAGGAGAAGAGAACATGACAGGCCTGGCAAGCCGGTGTTAATAAACCCTTTGTGCCCTGGAAAATCTGGTGGTTATAGTCATCCTCTGACCCGACTTATGTTGGAAGCAGGTGAAATAAATATATATATTGTAAAATATTCATTTTGCTTAGAGCCTACACTTCTGCTATTCCATCTGCAACTCAGCTCTCGATAATATTGTGATATTTTCTGCTTGTCCAACAATGCATCTAATTCGAGCTGTCTTCCTATGTTACATTGCTTCTATCTGTTTATATTGCAGCACACTCTCATTAAAGCAATGCATTTTGACATTTGCCCAGAATAGTGCTCGTAGTGCAACAGAAAACTCGTAATGTAACAATTGTTTTCTTTGAATATTATTCTGGCTGAGACTTTACAAACAGAAAAAATTGAGCAAGTAAGGAACATGTTTTGACCGTTTCGTTTTTGTTGTGACACTGTATTGTTTTACCAATGTAGTTTTACATTTTGTAAACCTTTGGTCAGGGGCTCAAATGTTATATTCTAACTCTCGATTTTTTCCATAGACATGCTTTGAGTATTGTAACTGTTCCACTTGGTTTCGTCGAAGAATGTCATTTTGAACCTAATCTGGTATAATGCGTATTGTTTTAAGTTCCACAGACTTAAGACTTGAGTGTAATATTCATTGCTCCGTTTTTCTATACCAGAAAATAAATTATCTAATAGATCTTTAACTTATTTGTAATACACGTACAAGTTTTCAGTTTGAGTAGTGATAAATGTCAATGAAAGAGTTAATAAAGTTAAACAGTTAAACTTAAAACCTGTACAATATAAAGTTTGCTAGATAACAAAGAAACGACATTTCGGCATAGGATCTTGAGGAAAGAACTGGCCTGTTCGAAATCGAATGTAAGAATGTGTTTCTTAATACATTATTACATTGTGTCGCCAGCATAACTTGTGATACTGGGCATTTTGTTTATCAAGACAAGCATTAAGGTTGTATTTCACTGTTCCATCATTAGAGACATGAACATTGAACAGCCGATGTAAGATGTACTGCCTCCCTGTACTCATTTTGTGTTTTCCCATTTTATTGCAAAAAAAAAACATGCCCCTTTTCAATTATTTTTATTGAAGTCTATCGAGTCAGCCTTTGTTTCTTGTGCTCAAAATCATTTGATGGATGCTAGATTAAACTTTCTGCAATCTGAATAAGCACAAAACGTCTCTATCTCCAAAATATGTGGCATTTTTTGCAACGCCGCGTTTTAAGGGCTCTCATAACACTCGTCCACTAGTGTTGATCTTGTTGATACACAAAACACATCTTCATACTTTCCACGATCTTTAAATTTTACTCAATACTTTTCCAATGTGGTAGAAAATAGCACTGCCTCCTAGATGTTCGTCGTGGCTCCTCGTTACCTGCCTGTCCACGCGCACAGTGTTAATTGTTGTCCACAGCGCTAGTTACCGTCCCCAAGAGCTTTCTTTTGTTTGATGTTGTTATTACATTAAATGTCATCTTCCATGTATTTTACTGTTGAATACAACTAAATTGAATGTTTTAGATCGTATTTTGTATACGCACATCACTTGTCAAGGTTTGCAGAATAGTAATATACAAATTGTTAGTTATATTATGCTGTTTTAAAACAAAAAGTAGATATTGAAACTTTTGTTATTATATATTATATGCATGTTATTTTTATTTATAGGGCCTATGCCTCCTAATCCTAATCATATTAAAAATCAATAGGTTTAGGTAGCATACTAGGGGCCCCAGTCTTGCCAGGCCACGAGCAAATAATATTACTCTCCATCCCGCAGTAGCGCGTGCTAAGGGGGAGTCTGGGGGTGGCTGGGTGACACAATTTTCCCTTTTTTCCCCGGTAGTAATGCAAAGAAAGGCCTACTTGTTTTAGATAATGGCATCCCGGTATCTTAAAAACTTCTTGCACACACCATTGCCTATTATGAAGAAAAAAACAGCTCAAATCTGGCATGTTTGACATTTGAATTGTATGCAGATCGTATGTAAACAACGAAAACAAAAGAAAGCTCTTGGGGACCTGTGGGAAAAAAGGGCGAATTGTCTTCAACAATCAAAATATGTCGCGTGAACAGGCAGGGAACGAGGAGCCACGACGAACATCTAGGAGGCAGTGGAAAATAGACTCGAAACAAGAATAATGACAAGTTTAAATGCTTCATTTTTACAATAATATTTCATAGATGTACACTTTAGAAATGAGCTAGGCCAGAATACGACCGTAAATAATCAGATGGGTTTCAATACATTCAATTGGCTTCAGCACCAAAAACAACAATCAAACAATTTCTTGAACTTGCGGAATTTCAGGTTTTTCTAGGAATTTAACAAGTTATACATTCATAATTTCTTCGATTAAACAAGTGGAGTCATAAAAAAATAACTACAAAACAAACTTAAGACCAAAAACACTTTAAATGTTGGGTTCTTTCCATAGCTTTCGACTTTTCATTTAACAAATTTGCAGGTTTTTTATAGTTTTCACGACGAACGGGGACTTGTCCACCAGTTCAAGTAATTTTTAGGGCGCGAACTAGTTTTGTTTATTTATTTACTATTTAAGAAGCAAGGGAAAAAAGAGGACAATATCGACGAAAAAGATGAAATGAAAGATGAAAAAAATTAAAAGAAGAAAACATACAGGCCCGGCAAGGGGTGTTTAATAAATCTGTGTGCCCTGAAAATCTGGTGGTTAGCCCCCCTGACCCGACTTATGCGGGAAAAACAGTCTAAAAAATATTATATATTATTATTTATAAAATATTTATATTATTTATATATATATTTATATTTATTTTTTTATTTAATATAAAATTATATATATTATTATATGTTATCTTTAACAAAAATTTAAAAAGTGACACACCGGGGTTTAAACCGGGGGCCCTTTAGCTTACCGGCTATGCTTTTTACCAACTGAGCTATGCGCCCCCAATTTAAAACTGCTATTTTTGGTCTGTTTTGTACTTTGTTAAAACGTGTGAAGCAGTTTGCCCCCTATTGACTACACATAAAAAAACTTGGGAAATACAAACCATCTCTGAAACCCCTAGAGTTGGGGAAAATATGATGTTTAAATTGGCTTTAAGTAGGCGCTATGACGCTGTTATGTTATTATTTTGAAGAAATTAAAAAAGTAAACCCCCGGGGGTTTTGCCCCGGGCCCTTTACTTCCGGGGCTATGCTCTTACCAACGAGCTAGGGCCCTAATTTAAAACTGTCAAATTTTTTGGCTGTTTGTACTTGTTAATAACGTTGTAGAGCGATTGCACTGCCTTTAGATACGAAAATAATTGGAAAAATACAAACCATCTCTGAAATTTCTGTCAAATACTAACAAAACAGCGTCTAGTCGCCTCTATTTAAGCCAAGTTTAAACAATATATATATATACTTTTTAAATATTACTTTTTCAAGACGATGGAGGGTGATATATGGGGTGAACAATTTTTACAAATTAAAAATAAATGCCGTCTGCGGGATTCAAACCCCTTTTCTTAAAGTGATAACCTGTGGGCCACACCCCCAATCGTATTAGTCACCGAGGCGGCTTAAAGCCATTGATTCCTGGTTTTTACATACATTATATTTATTGTTTTTTCCCCGCGTTTAAAAAAAAGCGCGAAAAAGCCTACATTTATAATTTCCCCATGAAAAGCAATAACTTAATAAATATGCATATGGTTTTTTTTATATAACATCTACCCCTTAAAAAGTATTTACAACGGGACAAAGGGCCTGTGTTCTTTGAGATGTGTTTACTATTTAAAATCCGGGTTTGACCAGGTTTAACCAGATTTTTAAAAGGGTTTTTGATGCCAGAAAACCACTGCCTTATACACATGATTTTTCAGTTTTTTCCCAGTTAAAATAGTTGTTTTAAATTTATTCACTACCATCTAAAAAATATTTTTCGTGATTTTATAAGTAAAAAATATTCAAAACCCCTAGTAGACCCGTTAAGTGCCATGCAGGGGCCATGGACGATTTCTTAACGTCCGCGCAGGGGGCCATCCCCAACACTCGTAGAGGGGCCTGAAACTTTTTGGCCGCGATCCAACCAAAACCATCGAGGGTTTTTAAACATGGCACTTGCAGGGCTAGCCCCAAATTTACCCTGCAGGAAACAAGGTACTGAAATTGTCAACCATGCTGAAATCGCGCATGGGCCTGTCCTACTCTCGTCCATGGCCATGCAACTTTTGGCGCGAGTAAACAAAACCCGGACGATTTTAAACATCACATGCATGGTTAGCAAAAATTCCCCATGCCTACTTTTCTGCACCAGCTGCTAATCGCGCAACCCCCATGCCGTTTAGCGCGAAAGGCCCATGCCTTTTGATCGCGCATGGGCCATGTCCTACTCTCGTCCAGGGCCAGAAACTTTTTTGGCCGCGAGTACAACCAAAACCCATGGACATTTTTTTAAACATGGAAGCATGGTAAGCGAAAAATCCCCAGCCTCTTTTCATTAAAACGCGTGGAAATCGCGCACGGGCCAGCCGTTGATCGCGCATGGGCCTCCCCGACTTCGTCGAGGCCCATGAAAACGTTTTGGCCGCGAGTACAATCAATTTTCTTGGATGACTTTTAAACATGGCACTTGCATGGTTAGCTGGTACTGCCCAGGGGAGCTTGCCATGCGGGCGCAAAGTCGATAATACCCTGACCCCCTTTTTCATGTTGGAGCAATGGAAACGGGGGTAAAAAGACTCTTATTGTTTCTCCTCAGAGAAGAGAGACCAAGTACAAAAACCCTTTACCTTCTTTGGGGGGTGTCATGCGTGTGTTTTAATGCGCTCCCCTTAAAATTTGCTGACACCTAGTGCAGAGCACTAAAAATTCGCTATATAGTTTTAAATTTCTTTTTGATTTTTTTAGTTGGAACACGTGTCTTTTGAATAAATTTTGGGAGTGCTTTCTCGAATAAGAATAATTTTACAGGTTTGGCTGTTTTTTTAATTTTTAAAATTAATGTAGAAAAAAAATTTTCGTTTTAAATTCTTATGGTTTAACAAAAAGAAGAAAAATTAACAGGCTAGGGAAAATTTTGCCGATGTTTTTTTAAGACCCTAACGGGGGGAGTGTAGAAGTGAGAAGGTGCCGTACGTCTAACTTGGTTTCAAATTTACGAGTTGCAGTTGATTCTATGCTTTATTTTTGTAACAAAAAAATAACCCGAAAATTACGCACCGTTGTTAAACTTAGCTAAAAATACAAATTTAATGGGGCAACAAATTTATTTTGTAATTTTTTAGTGAATATTTTTCTAATGCAATAGAGATAGCGCCCTGTCGATCGTAAGGTGGCACGTCGTGTATGGCACGTGATTGCCATCTCATAAGCCAAACTGTGGCACATTGTGTATGTGCCTTTCGATTGCCATCATACTGGCCACGCTGTGGCGCATAGGTAGGGCCATGTGGCTGCCTTCCAATGGGCCCGGCTGTGGCGCGCGTATATGTGCCATAATAACTAGCATTACTAGCCGCTGTGGCACATTATCTTTGTGCCTGTTTGCCAGCATTACTAGCCCGGCTGTGGCCCACGTCTATGGCCAGATGGGGCCAAAGCACCACTAACCCGACTGAGGGCGTCGTGTAAGTCCCTGTGATTTCCAGCACCACTAGCCAAATAGGTCGTCGTATATGTCCATGCGATGCCATGCACCCCTAACCAGGCTGAGGCCGTCGGGTTTTTGCCATGCATTGCCCTGCACCACTAGCCAGACTCAGGTGCGTCGTATTGTGCCTGCGATTTCCCTGCACCACTAAACGACTGGGGCGCGTCGTGTTGTCCTGCGATTGCTATGCACCTAACCAAAAAAACTGAGGCCGTCGTGTAAAAACCATGCGATTTTCCCTGACCACAACCCGACTGAGGCGGGGTCGTGTAAGTGCCATGCGATTGCCCTTTCTCTACACCGGGGCTGTGGGGCTTGTGTGTGTGCCATGCGTGCCTTGCTTACTACCCCGGGTGTGGGGCGTGTGTATTGCCCTGTGATTTCCTTGGTCTAATGCCGGGGTGTGGCACGCGTGTAGTCCCCCTTGATTGCCCTTTCTCTCTAGCCGGGCTGTGGGGCGGGCTTGATGGCCTGCGATTGCTTTCTCACTAGCCGGGCTGGGCGCGTCTTTTTATTGCCTGCGTTTTGCCTACAAGCCGGACTGTGGCGCGTCGTGTAGTACCCGTTATTGCCCTGCCTTTGGCCGGGCCCTGGGCGTGTGTATGTGCCATGTGATTTCCATGCTCTCTAGCCGGGTGTGGCGCGTGTTAGTGCATGCGATTGCCATGCTCTCTAGCCGGGCTGTGGCGCTGTGTAGTCCACGTTATTGCCATGCACTATTGGCCGGGGCGTGGCGCGTCGTGTATGGCCATGTGGTTTTCCATGCTTACTAGCCGGGTGTTTGGGGCGTCGTGTAAGCGCCATGGATGCCATGCTCTTTACCGGGCTGGGGGGCGGGCTGTTGTGCAGTGATTGGGGGTTTCTCTACTAGCCGGGGTGTGGCGCCGGGGTATGTGCCCTGTGTTGCCATGCTCACTAGCCGGGCTGTGGCGCGTCTTGTATGTGCCCTGTGATTTCCATGGCCACTGTCCCTGCCGTGTGGTGCATCATGCATGGGCCATGTGTCAACCTTTTACCTAAATCCATTCCGTGGCAACTCGTCAATGGGCCTAGCAATAACCATGCCCAACTAGTCATGATCGTGCATGGTTCTTGTATGGCCCTTGCAATTTTGCCATGGCATGGCGCGACGGTCATGGGGCCATGGATAAACAAAACTTCCGTGTGCTACTAGGCAGGGTTGCCATAATAATATGTAAATATCAACATAAAAAGTGTAAATATCAACCGATTTTAAAAATTTCAAATGTTTTTGTTTGAACAAACATTGAACAAAGTAATTTAATTAATTTTAAAATTTTAAAATTTTACTGCAGTTTACACAGGAAAATAATGTCGAAAATCTGAGATTTTTTCCAAGATGGCGTCTTTTTTCGAACTTCTAGTATTTTTTTAAAAATTCAGCATTGTGTTTTTAGTAAACCTACGAATTTTTAAAGTAATTCGTGTTTTTTTTGTGTCTATGGTAATAATCACAAAACCCTCCACCCCCACCCCCTGCAGGGGGAAGGGGGGTGACACCCAAATTTTTTTTCAATCTAAATGTATAATTAACAATTTTGTAAAATGGCGTTGCTCCATCACAAAAATCGAGCGAGAAGCGTTTGGGCTACCAACCTCACAAAAGTATGAAATTTTAAGGAGTGATACAGGGTTATTTTGCGATCATGCCTGTGAAGTTTCGTTTACATCGGTATATATTTTTCTACCTCAAATAAATGCGTAGGTCTGGACGCGCGCTAAATGTACACGGATCATAAAAAATAAGTAAGTTAAACTTGCATTTAAGAACACATACGCCCCTCACAATAGTATGAGATTTTAATGAGTGATGCAGGATTCTTTTGGGATCATTCCTGTAAAGTTTCGTTTTCATCGATTTATTGGATGAGCGTAGCGAGCGAAGCGAAGATTCTATTTCACTGTACACTGGAGAAAAAAATCCGGAATGATTTTTTTTTCGTAATTTTGTGTGTTTATTAACACGATTCCGGCTAAACCGATACTCCAATTGCGATGAAATTTTCTGGAGACCTTCGAAATCTCTGATCTTAAAACTGCCACGTTTTTTAGCGCAATCGAAAAATAATTTCTCATGAAAATCGCAATGTTACGTTTTTTTTTTCGATTTTTTAAGACTTTCTTCGGCTTATAACACCTCCATGCTTTATCCAAATGTAATGATTTTTTCACGGAACCTAATGTTATGAATAAATATATTTTTGTAAAATTTGAACGCAATCGAAAAATTACTATCGCAATTTTCGATTTTATTCCTTTTCAAAAATATTCTTCGACTTTATAACACCTACATGCTTTATCCGATTGTAATGTTTTTTTCACAGAAACTTAATTTTATGCATTTATATATTCGTGTGAAATTTGAGCGCAATCGATTTTTAAAAAAAAAATATTATAAAAATCACACTTTTATCATTTTTTTCATTTTTTTTAATTACGATTTTTTTCGTTTTTTTAATTTCTTCGACTTAGTAATGATTTTCACAGAACAACAGAAAATCTGCATATCACATGGCATCTCGATGCACCAATTACGCTCATCCAATAACGCGCCTGAAAAAGCGTTTGCGAAGCTTCCTAGTAATAAAATTTTCTACTAGACCTAGACGCGCGCTAAATGTACACCGATCTGAGTAATTTCGGTCACACACGGGTTCGCAATCAATGACGTCATGAAAATTTGTTTGGTAGTATTCTATTACCAAACAATCGAGGCAATGCGTATGTGAGTTTCGTTGTGATAACACAAAATTCATAGCAGACTTTTGTTTGATGAAAAACTATCGCGATGTGTAAAATGTCAAAATTTTACGGTTGACTAAACTTGCATTTAAGAGCACTTACGCCCCTCACAAAAGTAGGACATTTTAAGGAGTGATGCAGTGTTCTTTTGGAATCGTGTCTGTAAAGTTTAATTTACATTGGTTAATATCTTCTACCTCAAATAAATGAAAAGGACTTGACGCGCTCTTAATGTATGCGGATACATCTAGGGCGACGGTCGTCGCCCGACAGACAAGCGCATGCGACTGCTTAGTCGACACGAACTCCAGTCCTGTATACAGCTACCAGAGTTGGGGGGTTTCAGCTATCTGCACACGCCGCCCCGAGAGAAAATTACAATCTTAAAACTCGGTATATGACCTGGTTATGGTCCAATGACATTACCCAAAAAAAAAAATAAACCCGATTCGCACTCGTTTCTGTGTTTAAAAAGAAAGGGTCTCCAATATCGTCCAAATTCCTTTCGGGTGGCTGGGGACTGGGTGGGTGGGTGGCTGGCTGGTGGCTGGCTGGCTAGGAGTTCTCTGCGGAGATTAATTTAGCCTACAGAGAAAAACGTAAATCTTAGAACTATGAAACTTGGACCCACCTTAGATGTACTTCAGACGCAGTGACATTTGCTTTCAAAACCAAAATCGGGTAACAGGGACCGGAGAAAATCAAAATTTGGATGATATCAAAACGCGTAAATACCAAAGGGTGGTAATTTGTACAAACTTGAAATTAAAAAATGCTATTAACCATTATAAATATCTTGCGTCCAAAACACAAGGGGGTAAATTTGGGGATGACCATGGGCCCAAAAATGACAAAAAACATATCTGAACTTTAAGAAATGAATCATTCAAAGAAAACGCTACAACTGAGATGTTTCAAACGTGGAATACATTTTGATATTTTCTCATTCTTTATCACTTTTGAATATAAAAAGCAAAATTGGGTAAACGGGTGCCGGAGAAAAATCAAAATTATCAAAAGTAGGTAATTCCGTACTCTTATGAATAATACGCTATACTGAGAAAAACGGTTCATCTTAGAACTTTGAAAACTTGGGCCACACTCAGATGTACCTCATATAACCAAAACCGGGCAATTGGAACCGGGAAAATCAAAATCAAATCAAAACGCGTAATTACTCAGGCGTAGTAATTTGTTCAAGCTTGAAAGTAAACATGCTCTTAACCATTATAAATATCTAGTGCTTAAAACACAAGGGGTAAATTTGCGGGACCGTGGGCCCAAAAAATGTCAAAAAAACAACTTTGAACTTAACAAATTTAAATCTTTAAAGTCCATCATTCACACCTGATAGCAAACGAACAACCAAAAGATGTAATATCCAACCAAATACAAAAATTTGTAAAAAAAAAAAAACGGCAGCCAGCTCTCCTTCAAAAGTCTTCGGCTGTGAATGCTGTGAGATATAGAAGTTGAGCCAAGCTTTTTATTCTTTCTCCCTAGTTTCGCTTTAAAAATAAGTAAGATCATTTCGCCTGTTGACGAGCGCCAAGCCAACGATTTTTGTGGTAAAATAGTAAAATTTTTAAACTTTAAATCATAAAAAAAAATCTTGGCCATGAACCAAATTCAATGGCCAAGCCATTTTTTCCGAGTTTAAAAATTTTACTTTTTTACCACAAAATCCGTTAGCTTGGCGCTCGTCAACAGGCGAAATGATCTTACTTATTTTCAAAGCGAAACTAGGGAGAAAGAATAAAAAGCTTGGCTCAACTTCTATATCTCACAGCATTCACAGCCGAAGACTTTTGAAGGAGAGCTTGGCTGCCGTTTTTTTTACAAATTTTTGTATTTGGCTGGATATACATCTATAAACTTGGTGCAAACCTATAAAGCCGCTAGCCGCGCCCTAAAAACCCGCTGATAAATTTTTATTTTAAACTAGGCGACTTAAATTGAGCAATTTTAATATATTTGTTTTATTCTGAGGTTATGTCCTCCAAAAAAATCTATAGAATTATTTAAATTTAACACATCCCCTTTTTCATTCTACTATCTTTTCAGACTTCGTAAAGTGCATTCTTTTGTAATTATATTTTGGTCTAGGGATTCACCTAAGGCTTTAGGTACTCACAATGACACCTTAGAAATATTATGAACTATATTTGTTTTGTTTTGTTTTCACAAGGTATAATAAACAAAATGTAAAATGTGTTTACACTCAAGCACAGTTCTATACACAAGAGTACTGAACAATAGAGATTAATAAGGTATTAATCTCTATGACTGAACTAAACAACTGGAAATATAGTGATTGAGAACTTACCAGTAGTGTTCGGAACATGGTTTCAAGTTTGACGTGAGAGCTTACAGGTACTTTGAACGCGTCTTCAGTGTTCGCAGTGTAGCTTTAAATTAAAGTTTGTCGACTGGGGAGGCGTTTATATAGCCGAGAAAACATGATCTCTTTGCCTTGGTAATACCAGATTCGCCGGTCAGATGACACGTCACCGAGACTAGTTTGCATAAACCTCTTTATCTAATTTGTTTCTCGCTCCAACAACATCCCATCCGAGGCCTAGTTCACTTAGGACCTAGGGGGTGGGGAGTGGGGGGCTAGCTGTTTACTATGTCACAAGGTAGTTCTCAATTTGGTGTATCATTCATTATTTTCAACAATTTTTCTTTGACACAAGTATGTATTTAACCGTGACGTAATTCCTAACTAATATTTATCTTGTGATCTCGTGAGGATAAAAGCTTTCAAGATCAAGGCATGCAGTCTGTTATTCAGGGACGAAGAAATGGATGGAAGGTATGTGGAGAATGGGGAGAAACCCCATCTAATCTGCCAATCGACCACTCCCCATCTTCGGATTGTTTTAGTTTATTTATTTATTTATGGATTTCTATAAAACATAACAATTATAAAAAATATATTATCTAGGTGCCCGTTAGGGCGCCGCAGCCAAGCCGCGGTGCGCTACACACTCAGGCACCTTATACAGCAAGCCTTTGGGAGTTTTTTTCGAGGTGTCCCCCACCCGCCCATAAAAACCGATGTAAACTTAAAACTATCAAAATCAAGGGTTTTGGGTACCTCCCAAAAAAAATGAAAATTTAGTTAGGGACGAACTTCCTTTTTGGGTGAAAAAATGACTTGAAAAATGACGGTTGTTCCCCCCCACCCAAAGCGCCGCGACTGTTTAAAACGACTAATCGACCTGTAAAATACTCCTACCCGAGTTTGGGGGTTTTAGTATCGGCACACGTGCCCCAAAAGGGTTTCAATCTTGAAACCGGGATATGACCTGATATGTGGTCCAGACCTACCAAAAAAAAAACATCTGATCCCATTTCCCGTTATGTGTTAAAAAATTTCCCAAAAAGTTTTAAAACCTTCCGGTGGGTGGCTAGTGGGGATTCTGACGGGGGTATAAGAGTCTACAGAGAAAAAGGTACTCTAGAACTATAAATTGGACCCAAATTTGAGTACCCCAGAAAGCGAACTTTTGCTTTCAAAACCAAAAACGGTTAAAAAGGTAAGGGGGAAAATCAAAATTTTGGATAACAATAAAACACGTAATTAAAAAGCAGTGGTATTTGTACAAATTAAATTAACTCCTTAACTTTAAACATATCTCGCGTGCAAAACAAAGGGGGTAAATTTGGGGGGGACCGAGTGCTTTTTTCTTTTTAAAACCAAAATTTTGGTAACAGGGACCCGGGAAAAATTAAAATTTTGAATAAAATCAAAAAATAATTTTCTAAGGTTGGGTTTATTTGAAAAACTTTAACATGCTCTTTACCATTTAAATTTTTATTCACCCTAAATATTCAGCAAAATTTGTAACAAGTGAATTAAACCTAGCAAATTTAAAAAAAAACATTTTATACTCCACTACAGATTTCATACATACATACAGTTTACAAGTTTAAACGCCTTGGTATGTAACAAACAAAAAAAAGATGATATTTACCCCAAATCCCCAAATTTAAAAGAAAAAAAAACGGCACCAAACTCTCCTTCAAAAAATATTCGGCTGTGAATGTTTTGAGATTAGAAAAATTTGAGGCAATCTTTTTCATTCTTCCTCCCTATTTTCGCATTGATAAAAGTAAGATAATTTCGCCTTTTTGAGGGGCGCCAAGCCAAACCATTTTCGTTGAAAAAAAAAGGTAAAAATTTTTTAAACTCCAAATAAAAAAAAAATTAAATTTTCATTGCCTTTTTTAAGTTCTGGGTAATAAACCAAAATTCAAGGGCCCCGAATTTTTTTTGGTGATTTTGATTTAAAAACTTTTATTTTTTTTTACCACAAAAATGGTTGGCTTGGCGCTCATAAAAGGGGCAAAATGATCAAACCTTCTTTTCATGCAAAACCTAGTGAGGAAGAATGAAAAGTTTGGTTTAAAAATTGTTTATCTCAAAAAAATTCAAAAGCCAAAAGACTTTTAAAGGGAGAGTTTTTGGTGCCGTTTTTTTTTACAAATTTTGTTTTGGGGGGGGGATTACTTTTTTAGGCCCAAACTATGACAAACTAACTACAGTCAAATCCGTCAGTTTAAATTGGCCAGCGTTCTCCAAAGAAGGTGGGGCTACAAGGGTTCATTTTTTTTACAGGGCCCTTTAAAAGGTTATTATAGTGATATATGCCTAAATAAACAGAAAAATTTAAAAAAAGTTTGCGGGGGGGCTTCCAAAAAAGGGTTTAAATTAACCCCAGGTATAAGCCGGGCCATACGGTATAAAAATCAAAAAGAACTATGTTAAAAATTGAAAATGACCCTACTTGTTTACAAAAAGCAAGTCTTTGGACCAGTAGATATTTTTACTTTAATTTTTTTAAATTTAAAAAAAACCCCAATGGCAATTAAATAAAGTTTAAAAAATTATTATTTTTTAACAAAAAATTTTTTAAAATGGAACTTGAAAAAGTTGGGGATCCCACATAAAAAAAAACTTGTAAAATACCCCCAAACCTTACACCCTCACAATGAATCTATAAAGGGCCAAGCTCATCAAACCCCTTTTACTTTTTGCTTCTTTTATTTCATAAACGTACTTGTCCCGTGAAAACCCTCCTTGAAAAATTGGCAAAATAGAATTTGCATGCCATTACTTTTAAAAATTAAATTTTAAAAAACCCTTATTTGATAAACTATTACGTTTAAATTAAAGTGTATTTTTTAAACATGTAATTTTGCTTGATCCCCTTTGGGGAACCCAAATCTTAATTTATATCACAACGGCTACTACTAAGGAAAAGGGGCCCTCCTAAAAAATTAAAAACAAGGGCGAAGAATTTTTTTGGGTATTCCCAAAATAATGTCGAAAGTTTACAAAAGTGGTTTTTAAATTACAAAAATTTGCGCTCCATTCAAATCTAATACGGGGACATTATTTGATCGTTTTTTAATTGATTGTTGTTGTAGTTTTTTTGTTTATTATTTTTTTTAATTCCACAACAGAACAAAGTTCCAAGAGACTGGTTTTTTAAAAAAAAATTTTCCCCTTGAAATTTCGTTGAAACCCAAGAAAACCATTTTCATCAAGGTGCACGTTAGGGCGCCGCAGAAAGCCGGGGAGGGTCCCTTTTAAACCATTTGGGGTTACCTTATTTACTTTTTACAGAAAGCAGAGTTGGGTTTTTTTCCCGGGGTGTCACCCATTCGCAAGAAAAAATAAATTTTTAAATTTAAAAACGGGTCATAATGGGGAGGATTTAGGTCCATCCCCAATTCTTTTTCGGGGTAAAAAAAATAGGTAAAAAATAAAAACCCAAATCACCCCCTTATTGGAAATAAATATATTTTTGACCGAACCACTTCCCAAATTACAAAAAAAAAAATGAGGATTTACAGACAAGTTAATCGGCGTACGTAAATTTGATGGCCATTTTTTTTAAAATCACAATTCTAAACGCCCCGGGCGATTCCGCCCACGGGCACTCAAAAGTAAAAATTGGCTGATTCGGAAAACCCTTTGAAGGGCCTCCAATCCTCACCGTTTAAAAATTTATTAAAGCCAAAAATTTAAGGGCCTTGCCCAAAATCAGAATTTTGAAACCCCTTCTCCCTTTAAAAAGCGGAACCCGGGACCTTCTTTTATTGGGGAAACTAACCACAAAATCAACGACCCCCACAATTTAACACAAAAAGTTGTAACGTCATTTTACCTACAGCCACCTTTTTTTTGGGGGTTTTTGTTTCACGTTTTCTTTTTTAAAAAATGTTGAAAACATAACTTTTTCTAAAAATTAAAAAAGGGTGCTTTACGGTACTGTAAATTTAAATTTTGTCTATTAATAATTTTTGGTGGGAAGCCTGCCCGGGGTGAAAGCTGCAGGGTGTTGGTATTTCGCGGTTAGAACAATTTTGAAGGGACGTCCGAGGGCTGGGTTTTAAAACTCAATCCCTTGCATTCGCATTACCGACTGAGGAAAAACCCCGGGAAATATCTTTAGTCCCGGGTTGCCGGTCTCGACGGGATTTGATCCGCGACCCCCCCCGAAATTTCCGGGGGTCGCGCGCTTAAAGCTCCCAGCCCAAAACTGGGGCCGGGGGTTTTTATTAATTGTTTTTAAATAATTTTTCCCTTCCCAGGGCCCCGTAACAGGGATTTTTTCCCCACAAATGTGACCCAAATGGTTTTATCTAATTGAAAAAAAAAAAAACTTTGGGTGCTATGAAATAAAGTATTGTTTTGAAACCCTCAAGAAAATTTTACCGTGACGATAAATCATGTGAAAAAGGGTTTACCCCCAAAAAAATAAAGAAAATAAATATTGGCCTACCTAAAAATCGTTTCGCTTTCTTACCGATGGGATGTTTTTCCTGATTTAAAACGAACTGGCTTTTTGGGTTTTTGCGACCTGACGAACAGAAAAATAAATTGATGTGAGGGTCCAGCTCTTTGTTCCCCCTTCACCTTTGGGAGATAAAATTAATAGTACCCCCCCCCCAAGGGGGAGTTATACTCAAAAGGTAAACACAGGCAATGTGTTATTTTTTCCCATGACAAATGGGTGCGGATTAATTTACACGTACTGGAAACATTTTTAAAATAAATTTTAGGTAGCATTTTTTAAATAAATGAAAAAGAAACGGCCATCTTACAGCAACAAAAATATGTAAATTGGGGGGGGGAAAACTCTCATATAAGTTTTTATTTTTTTTTTTCCGTTGGGAAAGTCTTTTTATGTGTATCACGTTTTTTGTTTTGATATGAAATGATTTATATAAATGTTTTTTGGTGACTACTTTGGGGTTAAGGTAGCCCCATCAGGTCGTTTCAAACCCCAAAGTGCTCAGTAAACCCCTATAAACCCGAAAGCGGGACAAACGATAGAAACAAGCGATAAGCGTTTTGGTTAATTGGGTTTCTCCTGGGACTCGTGCTTGTTGTTAATGAAATAGACCTCCCAAATGTTATAAAAAAGCCCCAAATTATGTTCCCTTTTGGGATCAGAAAGTTTAAAAATTTTTCACAAAAAGTCAAAGGGAAAAGGAAAGTAGGGATTTTGCAGTGGCACTTTTCGAAAAGTGGCTTTAGGGGAACGCTAAAAAAAAAATTGAATTTTTTCATTTTGGATTTTTTATAAGTCCGAAATTGGTTATTTTTTGTGGAAAATGTTTCAGGTGAAAAAACAAAAAAATTTTTGAAATCAACGACTGTAAAGGGGGGTCCATGCAACGGGAAATAATTTAAAAAACTCCATGGTCCACGTTGCTTTTTTTGACAAAAAATTTTTATACATCGGGTGCTTCCTTGCCAACGAATGCTAAATTTTCTAATGTTTAAAATGTTTCCTATTTTTTATTGGAAAAAAATTTATTGGTGTCCCTTAAACCCCCCCCTTATCGATTTTTCAAAATGGTTCACCAAAAAAAAGGGCGAAATGGAAAAAAACGACGTCGTTTTGTATAAAAACAGCCCAGATAAATAAGGGCATAATAATTTCTATTCTACATCCTTTTTTATTGTGTTGTTGTCAAATACCTATTTTTTAGAAACGGTTTAATTTTGTTTTCCCCAAAAATGTAATTAAATGTACACTACCACTCTTCCTAATGAGAACTCGTAAAGCTCCAAAACCCCAAGGAAAACCTTTAAACTTGGGGCCCTTTAAATATCAAAATGTAAAATCTCTCATATTAAATTTTTAAATTTTTTTTAAAATTTTGTGACGTCCCGTTAAAAAAGATCATTAAAAGAAAAAATTGTGGCAATAAAAATAAAAAGGGGAGATCCTTTTAACACAAAAGTGTCATGCCACCTTTTTACTTCAAATTTTTGTTTCTTTTAAAAAACTAACCCCTTAATAAATTCATAAATAATAGGGATTAAAATAAAATTTTTTAACAAAAATTTTTTTAAATAAAAGCCCGTAAAAATAATAATAATTGGATGAGCGTGCGGGGCTAGCGAGCGGGAAACGAAGATTCCATTTTACTACACTGGAGAAAAAAAACCAGAATGTTTTTTTTTTCTCTCTTTTCCCTTTTTTTCTGTATTTTTTGTGTGTTTGTTAAACACGAAATTTCCCGGGTAAACCGGTTTCTCCGATTTTTCAAATTTAAAATTTTTTGGGGACCTTCGAAAACTTGAACTTAGAACTGCCCGTTTTTTTAGCGCAATCGGGAAAATTTTTTTAAAATAAAAAACGCAATTTTTTCGATTTTTTTTTTTGATTTTTAAAAAAAATTTTTTCGACTTATAACCCTACCTGCTTTATCCGATTGTAATGATTTTTTCACAGAATTTAAATTTTTGATTAAGATTTCGTTGAATTTAGCGTAATAAAAAAAATTTTTTTTTCTCATGAAAATCCAATTTTATGTTTTTTTTTTTTTAAAAAAAAAACATTCTTTGATTTATCACCTACATGCTTTTAAACCTTGTAATGATTTTTTTTACAGAATTTAAATTTTAAAATTTAAATTATTCGTGTTACTTTTGAACAAAAAAATCGAATAATTATTTTTTATGCAAATTGCAATTTTAAATTTTTTTCTTTTAAAAAAATTCGATTAATTAAAAAAAATTAATTAATTTTTTATTTATTTAATTAAAAAAATTAAAAGTTAATTTTTTTAAAAATTTTTTTAATTTAAAAAAATCTTCGACTTATGATATTTTTTCCAGAAAAACAGAAAATCCGCGAAACCATTGCTCTCAATGCACATTACGCTCCATCCAAAAACGCGGCGGGACAAAACCTTTTCCTAGTTAAGAGCACATTCTTTATATTTCTAAACTCAGAAAATGTAAATCTAGAAAATTTAAAACTACTAAAAATTAAAAGAAGTAACAAAAGATTAAACCATAAAAAGTTATGTCCAAAGACCCTACTATAGAAACAAGTTCGTATTTCCCCGAAAACGTCTAGGTGCCCTTTGGTGCCGCCCAAGCCGCGGTGCGCTACACACCCCGGGCACCTTTCAGAAACTAATTTTTGGGTGATTTCGGGGTGCCACCCAGCCGTCCAAAAAACTGATTTAAAACTTAAAAACTATCAAAAAAATCAGGGGTAGGTACCTGACAACACTGCAAATTTGGGCTGGTTAGGGAAAACATTTTTTCTTGGTAAAAAAAAAGACTTGAACATGCTAAAAAACCCTTTAGTGTGTTAGTACACGGGCTAATAGCTACTACGGGCTATTTACTTACTAAAAATTTTCAGTTTAATTGGCCACGATTCTGTTAAAAAATGGTTTTTAATGCAACGTTCATATTTTACAAAACTTAAGGCTATAGTGGTGTAGTGCTTTTAAAAAAAAAAAGTCGGAAAAAATTTGCTGGAAGGCTTCCAAAAAAAGGGGTTTTAATATATCCCCTTTTAAGCAATAATCAACAAGTAATTAGTTTTGGTACTTTCAAAAGATCACCTACAAAAGGGTTCAAAAAACAGTCCTTTGGACCACTAGATATTTTACATTCTATTCCAAATTGGGAAAACCCATAGCAATTAAATCGCTTTGAAAAATTATTATTTTTAACAAAAAATTTGCAATGGGTTAAAAAAATAAAGGATCCCACACTAAAAAAAAATTGTAAAAATACAGCCCAAAATTACCAATCAAAAACCAATGAACTAAAAAAAATGCCAAGCTTATTTTCCCCCTAATTTCGCAATCTTTTTACATAAAATTAGCTTTTGGGCCCCGAGTGCATCCTTGCAAAACTTGGGAAAATAAAATTTGCACGAACTTTTACTTTAAAACTAGTTGCAAATAAACTTTTTGCCCCGCTTTGCAAGGGTCAAACACAGGGGAAGTGATTTATGTATTAAGATTGCAAACATTAGGGATACATAACTTGGCATTTCTTTTTGAATCAACGCCAATCAAAAAAGGCCGATTTAAAAATTTAAAATTTATTATGTGCTTCGTTGCTAGGACGGCTCAAAATTCAAAATTCTCCGTTTACAAATTCCTAAGACAAGAACAGATGGACTGAAGTCTAAATCAAAAGTAAGAAAACTTATTACTTTTGCGGTAATCGAACCCTGAATCTTCTGCATTGGAAGCAGGTAGGCTAACCACAAGACCAACGAGTCACACATTTTTTCCATTTTAGAGTTACAGTTTTAATTGACGGCGACCATCTTGTTTTTGCTAAGGGAAGATATCAGCCAAAAAATCAAAATCCGCACCATCAAATTGTTTATCTACGGTTTAAAACGAATTGAATGATACCACATACATAGATGTTCAATAAAAGTGGCCTGACAAAATTGTTTGATACATCAAGAAGAGATACTAAACATAAGCTCAAAAAAATTAGTAAAAATGGTAAATGTATGGTTTGTAGTGCTTTTAATTCCCTTTCTTATGGTACCTCAAAAATTAAAATTGGTCAAATACTTTTATATATTTATGAGTTACAAACGTTAATTTACTCGGCCATCTTGTTTTTGCCAAGGGAAGATATCAGCCAAAAAATCAAAATCCGCACCATCAAAACTGTTGAAGTGATGTTCATAACAAATCGATTAATCTACATATACATAGCTGTTTCAACTAAACTGCCACGACAATATGAGTTGATACATCAAGAACACTTACTAGTGGAATATTATACTGATCTCAACACGTCATCGCTTCAAACACATAATTTTGGGTTGTATTTGTCGGAATATAAAAACCACGGTCTCATTAAAAACATGAATAAATAGGCTAATGAAACTACAACTCAAGTTATTCTTAATCCTTTTTTACCTATAAATATTTGCACCAAAACGTCGTTGCAATAACTAGTGTGAGAAAAAGTATAAGTTTTTGTAATACAACCTCAACATATAATGGATTTTTGTGAAAATGCTAAAAGTAAAATGTGTACCTCTTTAATTACCTCTCTTATGGTGCCTTTAAAATTGAAATCGGTCAAATACTTTTATAGATATTATATGAGTAGCTATTTTAATTGACGGTGGCCTTCTTGTTTTTAAAATGGCGGGTCTCTGCCAAAAAATCAATATAGGCACCAACAAAATTGTTAATCTACGACTACGGTTCAATACGAATCGATTGATACCACACACAAAGGTGTTTAACTAAAACTTCCACGGAATTACACATGCACCCATACTACTATGTATAACTATTATAATTAAAACAATAAAGAAAACTAAAAGGAACTAAATATAAGAAATAAAATGGTAGGCTTCATGTAGGCTTTGTGTTTTTATTGCCAGAAATTTACAGTTAAGAACATAAATATAATATTTACAATAATCTATCATTGTCAGAAATAACAACTATGTAAAATCATATTTAGACCGTACATTTTACAAAAGTTTTCTATAAAATGAAGTAACAATGAGACTAATAATTTCAGTTCGATATATCATGAAAACAATATTAAATAATGTTTAGCAGAATGAAAATTAAATACTTGTACAAAATAGTCGGGTCAGTCTTGAGATTCCTTTCATCCGTAATGGTGTCCATGGTGTCCGCCTCCATGATGTCCGCCTCCGTGATAGTGTCCGCCGTGATGAGGAGGCCGGTATCCCCCGTGGTGATGTCCGCCGCCCCCATGGTAGTGTCCGCCGCCGCCCCCGTGATGTGATCCTCCACCCCCGGGATGTCCACCTCCACCCCCGGGACGAACACCACCGCCCCCGGGATTTCCACCTCCACCGCCGCCTCCGGGACGTCCACCTCCACCCCCTGGGCGTCCACCTCCGCCCCCGGGACGTCCACCTCCACCACCTTGTCTGCCGCCACCTTGGGCTTCAGGGGACGCCTCCGAGGCCACCAACAGGCACAGGGCTGCCGAGAGGAGGACCACAACCTGTCGGACAACACACTTCATTAGCATGTGGTAGTATAGTAGTAGGGACATCACACTGAAAAGTGCATTCTCTCGTGTATTCCAAACTTGTTTCACATTGGGTCACGGAACTTTGTCTTTACGGACAAATATCATTTTCAACATACAGTAATTCAGGAAATCGACTTCAACTATAGGACAGCAAATTATTTAATTGAATTCATAATTAAATTGTTATTTATATTTTTGATTTTTATTAAAATAACATTTTATATTAAAATAATTAATTAATTAATTATTTAAAATAAATAAATTGCATAGTGTTTGTTGGATGAGCGAAGAGAAGATTCCATTTCACTACACTGGAGAAAAAAATCCAGAATGTTTTTTTTTCTTTCTTGTTTTCTTTTTTTTTGTGTGTCTGTTAACACGATTCCAGCTAAACCGCTACTCCAATTGCAAATTTTATGGAGACCTTCTAAATCTCTGAACTTAGAACTGCCACCTTTTTGAGCGCAATCGAAAAATTATTTCTCATAAAAATCGCAATTTTACTATTTTTGTCGATTTTTTTAATTTCTTCTACTTATAACATCTACATGCTTTATTCGATTTTATTGATTTTTTCACAGAACCTTTATTTTAGGAGTTAATATATTCGTGTGAAATTTGAGCGTAATCTAAAAATTATTTCTCATGATAATCGAAATTTTACGATTTTTTTCGATTTTTAAAATTTCTTTGACTTATAACACCGACATGCTTTATCCGATTGTAATGATTTTTTCACAGAACCTTAATTTGATAAATTAATATATTCGTGTGAATTTTGAGCGTAATCGAAAAATGATTTCTTATAAAAATCGTAATTTTACGCTTTTTACGTTTTTAAAAAATTACGCTCATCCAACAACGCGCCTGGAAAAGCGTTTGCGAAGCTTCCAAGTAGTATAACACACACACACATGCACATCATAGTAACACGATCGAAGCAGCTTCTCTTCGAAATGTTTGCTTTACCCGGAAATGTTTAAGGAACAATTGATTTTTCGATGAGCGAAGCGAAGACTTCAATTTCACTGACCCTCCAAAAAATTAGCTCAGGTATTGTTTTTTTCTGTGTTTTTTTCTGTTTGTTCGCGCTACTGATCAAACGGCATATGCGATCTTGATGAAAATTGGAGGGAACCATCGAAATCTCTGAACTTAGACCTGCTACGATTTTGGGTACAATCGAAGTAATATTTCTCATGAATATAGTACTTTTACGATTTTTTTTCGATTTTTAATACAATATTTTTGTGATATTTGGGCCGATTCTGACCAAACGGATTGGGCTACAACGTTCATATTTTACATGGACATTAAGGTAATGGTGCTGTAGTACATTTTGAAAGAAAAGTTGACAAAGTTAGCCATATTCCATATAAATAACGGTTTTAATATAAGTTTTTTGATGTGTTTAATAATTAACAAGTATCTATAGAAACTTTACAACAATCACCAACAATGCGTACAAAAATCAAGTCTTATCCAAATTAAACAAAAATGATTTTGCAATGGGACTTAAAAAGTAAAGAGATCCCACGCATTCTAAAAACTTACAAAAAAGCTCATCCATCAACCCGACTAAAAAATGCATTCACGTAACGGTCTAGTTTTAAAATGGTATTTAGATTTGGTAATCCTAAAGTCTACACAAATTTCATAACATTTTTCAAAAGTTCACTCAAATTGTATTAAATATTAATATTAATATTTTTTTAGTATCTGAGGGTTTAAGTATGTATTGTAAATAACAAGTTAATCGATCGATTGTTCTTATACTATTGAAGGAGACTATGCGAATTTGATCCTCGTGACTTGTGCGAAATATAATACTACTACCAGAGTCGATAAAGAAGTTTCCCCTTTGGGGAGGTCCCCTTACTCCCAAGTCAAAACGGAATCTAACGTCCTGCGCGCTGAGAGCGGCTCCAATGTGAAACTAATAAAAGCACTGCACGCTAAATACGGTCAGTAGATTATCGATGTGCAGTGACGCTGAAATCAACAAACAACAGACGAAACGTCAAACTTCAATTTTATTTCAATCATATTAGCCCTGGGCCCTAGTCTTTTAAAACGATTTACTTTTGATTTATTATTGTACTATAAAGTGTTGCGCAGGCGTCACTGACATTTTCGTGCGAAATAATTTGAGATATGCCTTGTTCAAGCCTAACGGACGTAAGTGTAGCCTAGGCCCAAGGCCACAACACAGTTTTCAGACGTAAGTACGCCCTAGGCACTCAAATCGAAATCTTGAACAATACATATTGTCGGCCTAGGTCCTAAGCTTAGGTCTACTCCATCAGAAATATCCTCATTAATAAAGAGAGTTTGCTTTATGCCAAAACATTCGCCAACATTCGATCGTATTTAATATTTTGACGTTTCCGCCATTTGTCGTCATCGACTGTTAACTACTAGTAGAAAAGTGACGTACTTTTATTGAAGTAGTTCCATCAATCGTCACACAGAGTCGCGCGGAACGTTAGATTCCCAACGCCAAAAACCGACTTTTTATTTAACCCAGGGCGGATGGGTTGGAGGCCCCCCAAACGGGAAAACTTCTTTATCGACTCTGCTACTCCCTATGTCTCGGGAATTGTGACGTGACACGACAAAATCGTGCAGGGAAACGATACATTTTCAAAAACTTTTTCCCTTATAAGCGGAAACGGAAAGATGTATGAAACCATATTAAAAAAAATCGTCGCTCTAAAAAAGTGAGGCCTAGCTCAGTGTTGTCCTTTTTGTCCCAAAATTTGCATAAATGGCTGTCGGGGAGTTACTTTCCCCCCCAAAAAATTACAAAATATATTTTTCTGTTATGTCCAAGTTTTTCTATTTGATAAATTAAAGTCATCTTCTTTGAAAAAAATTTTCTCGTTTAGATGGCGATACAATAGCTGCCTTGAGAAATTTGATAGTACTTTAAAAAGTTCAAAAGTTTGTTTGGCTTTGATAGTATAAAACCACAGAAAATCAACCGTTCGCGGTGGCTCTTAAAGGGGCGCGGGTCCGAACGAATGCCCTACTGAAACAAAATGAAAACAAGCCCCACTATTTTGAACCCAAATGAAAACTAAAATCCCCTCTCCACACAAAAATTAATGAACCAAAAATGAAAAAACAAATATTTAAAATTATTAACCTTTACCTGATCTTCCTTTTAGTCGGGCTGGTTTTATGCTGGGCCCACTCGGTTATAAGACAGAAAACTCTTATTTTTGTTTTTTAAAATTTAATGAAGATAAAACAAAAAATATTTAAGGGTTGCCAACGGGAGCCAAGGTTCTAAATATTATAACTAAAAATTTTTATGTCAGCAAGTCTGGTGTTTTAAATGAGACAGTGTTTTAGTCCCAATGCTTACAAAACTTTATGGCATTATTATGCCCCCCCTTTAAAACAAAAAAATAAAGAAAATTACAAAAAAATTACACAAAATTACAAAAATTCAAATGCCTTTTTATAAATAAATTTTGGGTTTTTGGGTTTTATACTTCTCAATACTTTTTTCTAAAGAATTTCGAAATTCTAGTTTTTTTTTAAAGTCAATGTTTTTGTACAAGAAGCCTATGCTTGGATTTTTTTTCCCTTGAAAATTATTCGTAAAAAAATATAATTCACTGTTACGTTACGTGATCACGTTTCCAATGTATTTTGCCCCTAGTTAGCCAAAAAGTAGACTCCTGTAGTCCCCCGTGCCCTGGGTGGCCTAAGGTGGGCTCGGGTTTACCGGGCTAGTATTAGGTGCCACGGCTCCCCCGACGTTCTGGCAAAGTGGGCCCTATGTGGGCCTAGGGGAAATCAGATGACAGAAATGTTGGCCAGGCTGGGCCTCTCGGTGGAAAAACCCCAACCAAACCCCAGGTGGTGCGCCTTCCGAAGACAAAGGAAATCTCCAGCTCCTCCCTCACAAAAACGTCCGCTACTTCCCAAGTCGAAGTGAAGTAAATTTTTTTTCCCAACTTGCGATCTCTGTTCTGAAATACCCTTCCTGATCTCCTTTTTGGTTAAAAATTTGAAAGTCAAAATTTTACGGGTAGTGATGAGTATGTTTTGAGTGCATTTGCCCCGGGGGCGCGTGTCAGCTTATGGAAAAATTTACCAAGAAAAATTTTCTGCACATCAGAATAATTTTTTTTTTTGTCCCAAGTTGGATGCGTACCAAACCCAAAACCCAAACTTTTTCCCTTTTTAATGTTTGGTTGGCGGTGGCATATCATCCCATGGCGGTGCTTGGCGCGCAGTTTGAAATACAAATTCACGTAAAATTTTTGAAAAATATTAATTTATTTTTTTAAAAAAAAATCGTTATGTTTTTTTTTAAAAGGGAAATTATTTTTCAAAACAATTATACAATTTAAAAAGGCGGGAAAAATTTTAATATTTAAATATCTTTAAATTGTCTTTTCGCCCAAAAGGGTTACAATCCCCCCTCTGAAGGGCAGAAAAATTGAATTATAAAAATTTTGAATGTGTTCCTGTTTTTTAAATTTCATTTCATATTACAATTTTTATAATTATTTTTTTTCACAAAGCAGGGTTTTTTTTTTGAATAAAATGAGATGGGGTTATTTACCACGGGGGTTGCAACAGTAGAAATAAATTATGTATGAAAAAATCGTTTTTTTAAAGTACATGACACCAAAAGAACGGGAAATAGACTAAAAGAGAAGGGGGTTTTTGAGGATAAAAGTATAACGGCATCATCAAAAACACAGTCTATTAACTGAACTATTATGTCTGCTTCTCACCCCTCCCCTGGGAAAAAAATTTAAACATTGAAAAAACTTTTTCAGTCAGCTACTGCTGTCGCAAAAATTTAAAATTATGATAAAGTTATTTTCATCAAATTTCCCGAACTTTCGTCTAACCAATGCCTTCCATCTAACCGGGGGTTCAACTTTGTATCGCCCCCACAAATTATTCTCTCATTGAGATAAAGTCAAAGTCAAAATTTTAAATCAGTTTTACAATTGTTAATTCCAATAAAAAATCTTTCCAAATAATCACAAAAATTAATGTCACAATTTATGTTGCGATAAAAATTATTCGCATTGCTGTTTTTTTTTAACATGGGTAAATAAAAATAAAAAAATCAGCAAATAAAAAACGGGGTATGATATATACAAAAAATGAATATGTAGAAACTATATTTTTACTGCCCGGGTCTTAATGGAAAACCGCCCTCTCTCCGCCTTAAAACTAAATAAAATCAATTTTTTTAGTTTCCCCTAGACTAATTTAATTTTTTTCACCAAATTTAGTATGCCCACACTCGCTGTACTAAGTTTTCATGTAAAAAATTTTTCCGAAACCTCAATACCTCGGGTAAAAGGTATTGACCCTAATCCAGTTGGGCGAGTTCTCAACTTTTTTTTATCAAATTTTTGAACTTGTCCTTTGCGGTTTACTAAAAAAACCAAACTGTCAAAAATGCGCTTCTCACTTGCTGTTATCAAGCCTCTCACTCTCTTTTCAAATGCTAAACGGCCCAACTGCACTAGGAATTACTTTTTAAAAACAACAATACGATAAAAAAAATTACATCGATTATTGTTTACATAACGTAAAAAACAAATAAAAAGGTTTTAAAAAAAAATTTATTTCGCTCGCATACCTAAAAAAGGTCCTGCACCACAACACGTTTCCCCATCCTATATTACAGGGGAAACAACAAAAAAGTTAATTTCACGTTACTAAAGGTTGTTTAAATTAAAGGTTGTTAAAATTTTGGTTCCCATACTCCCTCTCTTATTGTAACCTCTGTGAAAATTGTACCCAATCCATTCAGTGAAAGGTGTTTGTATTTAAATGTAAAAAGTTGTTATTGTTGTAAAAAATAAGTCCCCAAAAATTAAATTGAAAAACATTTGAACTATCCACGGTTAAACCCCCCCTCCTCATCTAGTCTCTTTTTCAAAAATGATTTAAAATTAAAATTTATTGTTAGGCTCTACCCAATATCCCCAAAAGTTAAATTTTATTTTAAAATTATTTATTAAAATTTTTACTAACCCAAAAATTGTCAAAAAAAATATGTAATCCCAAAAGGGTTTTGCAAAAAAAAGGTAACGTCAATTAAAGTTTTGAAACTTTTTCAAAATCCAAATAAATTTTTTAAATTTTTTTCGGGTTCAATTCAATCCACGTAGTAGTAGGTTTCCTCCTTTTATTAATTCCCAAATTTTTTTTAAAAAACACAATAGTTCACACCTATTTTAAAGTTAAAGGTCCTTTTCCTTTTACAGTTAAATTTTGTACACGTTAAGTTTAAATTTTTAAATTAAAAGTGAGGTTATGTTCCAAAAAAAATTGCAAAAATTCCAAGCAAGTTCAAAAAGTTTATTCATAAAATGTTAATGTCTCCACGTTGTCAAGTTTGTTTTATTCAATTACAAAAAAAAAATTCACTTCAAGTTAAAATTCACTATCTCTCATTTCACTATCTCATCTCTCACTATCATCTCTCACTGTCCTACCCCTCATATTGCTAACTTTAAATACCAGATTATTTACCCCCGATTTAAATACTTCTTTTATTTCCCTTCAACTTTACTTAATTCTAAGTTCGCATCACCTAGCCCAAAAAAAAACTTCAATTTAAACCAACATTTTTTCCACGCCACTTAAAACACCCCAAAAAAATTCAACTTAACCAACATCGTTCCTAACGACCACATAAACACCCAATAAAATTCCTTAACCAATATCGCCACTTACGCCCCAAATAAATTAAACCCTTAAAAATTCAATTTAAACCCAAACATCGCACTTTACGTCCCAAAAACTCCCACTTATTTTTTTTAACATTAACTCGAGACCACCTTTCAATCGTATTTAACTTCACCCCTTATCACATCTAACACTCCCTATCTTTTTTCGTTTTACTTCTCTCTACCTTACTTTATTTTACTGAAAACTCTCAAATTTACTATTTTTCTATTTCGATTTTTAAATTTTACTGCTTGTTTAGTTTTAAAAAAATTTTGGTTCCAAGTAAAATTTAAAAACAAACTTCAAAGTTTTCCAGTTCACTTTCAACGTTTCAACATTTCAACTATAATTTAAATTTTACTTTTATCAATCCCAAAAGTTTAAATATTTTGTATAAAGTAAGTTTTTTTTAATGTTTGAAAAACAAACCAATATTAGGTAAAATTTAACTTCAAAAAATTTTAATGTTTAAAAATGTGAGGTTTATATTTTTTTTTTGGGTGTGACAACACTGTATGTGTGGACAAAAAAAGTTGTTGTGACAATGCCAAGTTTAGTGTGCAACCTAAGTTTTGGGGTTTATAATTTTCCCCTTTAAAGTTTGTATTATATTTTAGAGTGACTGTACTCATTGCCATCATGAGATTTGTTTTATCTTATCTAATCTTAGTTTTTATTGCTTTTCACTCGAGTTCATCTGTCTGTGGAGCTGGCCACTATGCTCCATTGTTTATGTTTTTTAAGTCGGGCAAGTTTTATAACAGCTGGGAAATTAAAAATATCTATCTCCCTTTACTTTTCTAATTTTTTTTCTGGTAGGTTTTTTAATATTTTTTGAATTTAATTAGGCCACTGTGTTTTTCTACTGGTAGGTTTTAATCCCCTCAAAGTCCTTGTCACTTTCATCTCTAGTTCAAATTCAAGATTTTTTTATTTTTTTTCCCATTAAAATAAATTTCAAAGTTATTATTTAAAATTCACAATTTTATTTTATCCCAAAATTTTTATTCTAAATAGCAGTCAAGTGTATTCATAAATTGTTGTTGATTAGGTTTTTGTTAGTTTAAAATAATTTTTTAATTTAGAAAAGCAAGTTTTAGTTTTGTTTTTTTTAGCTTTGTGTACCCCAGTTTGACCCTGGGGGTCCTAGCTACCCCCGGTCCACTGTTTGTTATTTTAATTTAGAATTCTTCCCTTTTTCACTTTCATACTTTCTATTTTTGCTGAAGGGACTTTTTTCCAACGCTCCCTTCTCTTGTTATTAGTAAAATTTTTTTAATTTTCCCAAAACCCTCTGTCATTGTTTTAATCTTATCTCTCTGTTTTACGAAGTCCCCTTTTTTCCTGACCAAAAAAATTTTTTTGTTTACGTTCGCTTGTTTTTATTTAATTTTTTTTACGCTTAAATAGGCCCCCATCCCCCCCATCTTTCACTATCACTAACTCATTTCTCACTGGTTCGATTTTCACTCCATTATTGTCAATTCTAGTTTTTAGATTTTCCCGGGGTTAAAAATTTCTTTTATTTCCACTTTTTTACTTTTTTATTATTTTTTTTAAACAATTTTTTCCCCTCTCCATTTCTTTTTAGGTTCTCCGTTTTCTCTCATACACGTCACTTCCCTTCACTTTAACTTTGTTTTCCTTTTTCAACGTTTTTTTCTTACATACTTGTACAACTAAAATTTACTTTATTAACTCGTTTTCCCTTTCACTTTTACCTAACTGTCTATTGTTACCCTATCCGCCCCCCTTTTCACTACCGTCACTTACACTAGGTTTAAAATCAACGCATCATTGTTTTATTTTAATTAAACCCGAAAAAACATATCTCTAGCATTCTCCAATAACCCAACTTTTTATCATCCCCGCTTCAAAATCTGTTTCTGTTTTTTTCTCTCTTACGCCTCCTTTATCTGCTTTCAATTTTGATTCTCGTTCTAGTTCTGCTCACGTTCCTCACTTATTCTATCGGCGTTGCATTTATTTTGGCAAAAAACCCGCTCTACGTTCCCCTATCCTTTTCACTTGTTTCATAAATAAGTAACATTTCTTTTAGGCCTACTTTATCTGCTTTGAGTTCCGCAATTCCCTTATCAAAGTGTTCATAAATTTTTGAACATATTGTGAAAAATTTGTTCAACATTGCTAACTCACTGTGTTTTTGGTTAATGCCCCTAGTATGTAAAGTATTTGAACACCCTGGTTCTAGGTTAGGGGTTTTGGTTTGGTCTGCCAGTGGACTTCCCGGGCGGTTACGGGTTCGAGTTCTCTTGCAACTCAGCAAGGGGCACAGTGGTACTGAAAAATTTTCAAAATGGGATTAGTTTCACTCTCAAATTTTTAACCTTCCCCCTCGTTGCATCCATTTATAAAATTTTAAATTTTCAAAACAAAATAAAAAGGGGTCGTGCAAGTTCTAAAAGTTAGGCTTTGCCTATTTATATTAATAAGGGCCCCTAGTTGGGACATGTAACTAAAATGAAAACACCCATAGTTGAAGCCAATGTAACTAAAAACACCCCTCCAAACCAACAAATTTAATAGACACAAAAATGACAAAAAAAAAATATTTAAAATTTTAAAACTTTACCTGATCTTCCCTTTTGTCAGGTGGGTTTTATGTGGGGGCCACTCGTTTTTTAGAACACGAGAATCTTATCTTTTGTTTTTTAAAATTTTAAAAGAATAAACAAGGAAAAATTATAATGGTGTGCCAACAGGGGGCCAAGGTTCTAAAAAAATTATAAATACAAAATTTTTATGATCAGCAAATCTGAGTGCTTTTAATGAGCAGTGTTTAGCCCCCGATGCAAAATTACAACTTTGGGAATTTTATGTCCCCTTTCAACACAAAAAACAAAATAAATTACACAAAAATTACAAAAATTACCAAAGTCAAACCTTTTTTTAATAATGATATTGGTTATTTGGGTTTCTACTTCTCAATAAAGTTTTCTGAAGAATTTCAGCAATTCTAGTCTTTTTTTAAAAATCAAAGTTTTTTTGGGACCAATATGCCTATGCTTGGATTTTTGTTTCCTATGCAAATTAGTCGTGAAAATAATTTAAAAATGCACTGTTACGTTTCGTGTCACGCTTTCCAATGTTTGCCCCTATTAGGCCAAGAAAGACTCTTTTGTAGTCCCCCACGTACCCTGGGTAGGCCTAAGGTAGGCTCTGGGTAGGCCCCAGGCTAGTATTCAGGGGCCAACGGCTGCCCCCTTTTTGGCAAGTAGGCCCTATGTGGCCTATGGGAAACAATGACCAGTAAATTTTTTGGCCTAGGGTAGCCTCTCGTGTCGGAAAACCCCAACCAACACCCCGGAGGGGCGTCCTTCCCCCAAGACAAAAAGGGAAAAAACTCCAGCTCCCCCTCACACAACGTCCGCTACTTCCCCAAATCGAAGTGAAAATCCCAAAATTTTTTTTCCCAAAACTTTCGTCTCTGTTCAAAAATTCCTTCCTGATCTCCTATTGGGTTAAAAAATTTTCAAATCCAATTTTTCGGCGTAAAGTGATGATAGTTTTTTGTGCTTTGCACCCCGGCGCGTGTCACTTATGGAAAAATTTCCCAAAAATAAAAACTGCACTCAGAAATAATTTTTTTTTTGTCCCAGAGTTGGCAATGCGTACCAACCACCAACTTTTTCATTTAAAAGTTTTGGGTTTGGGGGTGGGTATCATCCGCATGGCGGTGCATTTGGGGCGCAGTTTGAATCAAATTCACGTAGAAGTTTGACAATATTAATTATAATTTTTAAAAGAAAACGTTTTTAAAGTTATTATTTAAAGGCAATTAAATTTTTCAAAAAAAAATTATACAATTTTTAAAAAGGGGGGAACAATTAATATTTAAATATCTTTTTAAATTGTCCTTATATCAGACCAAAAAGGTTACACTACAGACGTGGGTTTGAATCCCGGTAAGGCATGGATTTTTGTTTGCTTCAAATCACCACTCATCGTCCGAAAAGCGATGTTTCATTGTTTTGACTTTCTCAAAAAGGTCATCAAACCCCTGGTTTTCCCGAATGCAATATTAAAATACAACTTGGGCTTTTCTTATTATAGGGCTCTATTTTATTTAACTGAAGTTAATATCCTTACTTATAGTCTACACTACTACTACTCTATACACTGACATAACTACTATACTACTACTACTACTACTACTACTACTACTACTACAACTACTACCACCACCACCACTACCAAACTAACTACCAAACTACTAACTACTACTACTACTACTACTACTACTACTACTACTACTACTACTACTACTACTACTACTACTACTACTACTACTACTCTAACATTAAACTTTACTTTTTTTTTACATTTTACAATTTACTTAATTTTATTAAGATTGCAACTAGGTGCACAGAGTTATTTGTTGTATTGATCAATGTATTTTTGAGAGATTATCATAAATAAATGTTCACGAAGAATTATATAATCACCTTGTTGACTATTGTGTACCTTAGTGTGCTAGTTTATTTCATTTTCATTTTCATTAAAATTGTCTTTTTACAGTTAGTATTTGTTTCCAAAGGGCATACAAGTTATGTTGATAATAAGATTTGATATATATTCTTTGCCTATTTGGAACACCCATTCTTTCATTTGGCGTTTGTAAGAGTGTTTATGGTGTGCACGTAGAAAGTACCCATGTCGTTTTCCCAACTTGATAGTTTCATGAGCAGTTCTACAAATGTCTTAATATAAACCCCGAAATACATCCCCCCCGCCGAACCCAAATCCTGGCTACGCCCCTGATTATATTGATCTTATTATATTTTAACAATATAAAGTAAGCTTTACAAAGTGTCCTGAACATACCCCCAAGCAAAGTTCTGCACAACATACTGAACTAAACCACACTATAATACAGTATTATAAACGTGATTGTGAACTTACCAGTAGCGTTCGTAACATGATTAAAGTTTGACGTGAGAGCCTAGAAACTTTTGGCGCGTCTTCAGTGTTTGCAGTGTTGCTGTGAATTAAAGTGTGTCGGCTCGGGAGGCGTTTATATAAAAGAGGAAACAAAAAAATCCCGCTGATATAACATGTGCCTTGAAAATACCAGATTCGCAGCCTCGCAGGTAAGCGGCGCGTCACCGAGTCTAGTTTGCATAAACATCTTCCAAAAATTGTTTACTGTCTTCGCACCATCAACATCAATCCTGCCTGCCCCGAGGCCTAGGCTAGTAAAAGTGGGGGGATTACCTAGCTATAACGTCACATTGCAGTATCATTATATTCATTCGATATTCATCATATTCATTCATATTCATTCGAGTTTCTTCGACACCAATTTTAAATTGAGGATGGCTTAAAGAAATGTGGCTTGGCGTATTTATAGTGATGTAATTCTCAGCTAATATTTTTGTGACCTCGTGAGAGTAAAAGTTTTCAACGCATGCAGCCTAAGGCGTGTGGAAAAGGGGGGCGATGGGGGAATTGCCCCCCCCCCCCCCACAGCCCCCAATTTTCTTTGGTCCCTTCCCCACTTCAGAATGCTAGACATCCAGTCGCGATGTATATCACAACGGCTACAACAAATAAAAAACTGTCAGTATAGTGGTAGGCCTAAAGCTTGTGGCTAGAATTTAATTGTGACATGCAAAAACCACTAATTTCTCCCCCCAAATCCCACATTTTGCTGTGCCCCCCCCCCCCACACACTCACACTCACACTCCCACTCGCATTAGCACTCACATTCACACTCACACTCACACTCACACTCACACTCACACTCACACTCACACTCACACTCACACTCACACTCACACTCACACTCACACTCACACTCACACTCACACTCACACTCACATTTTAACTCACACACCCACACCCCTGTGGTCCAGACTGTATGTGAAATTAGCTGGATTTACCGAGCAAGCAAATTTTTAAATGAAATAATCTCGTAACAGCCACTTGACAGGAATCGTAGAAACACATCCGGTTTTTTCCCTACGGGTCATTGAATTTAACATTGTTTTGTACCACTTCCCAACTCATAAATAAATTAAATTTTTGCCCTTTTACGCTTACTTTTTATTTAAAAGGTTTGACTTTAATCGTCTATAACCATGATAAGCATTTTAACTATAGAAAACGCTCAGTTGGACGCGTTGATAAGCGAGCACGTGCTATAGCTAGACCCACATTGCACATATTTTTAAATTTTAAAATTTGCGACGTCCGCTGTCCACGGGGCCATGTTTCCAATATTTAAGCGAGCGAAGCGAGCGTTTCCATTTGACTCTGCTGGAAAAAATAGTCACTGGTTTTGTTTTTGTTTGTTTTTTGTTTTTTTTGTTTGTTTTGTTTGTATGTATGTCTCGCCATAACGTTCGAACGGAAGTTCGGATCGAGTTGAAATTCGGACCATCCACAAGCTTCGATCTGGATTGAATGCCATTAGTTTTTTGGCAAAGTCGTTCAAAAATTTACAAAGTTACATTAAAGTTAATCGAAAGTTTTTTTTCAACTAAACGGCGACAAAATCTGAGGTGGCCAAATCATTTAGAATGTCCGTCCGGTCACGAATATGTTAATTTTATTTTGATCCGATAAGTAGTGTAGATGGAAATTACATTTTAACAAAAGTAACGTTACCATGGCAACGAAAAGTCGCATGAGGTTTCTGGCCACTATGCACTGCCACCTAGAAGTAATCAAAATACTATCGAGGAAGCAGTGTATTATTTGTTACCAAAGAGTTAAAATAGTTTTCCCAAGGAAATGATGTCAAGGTCCTCTAGATGGTGGTGGATTTTATCCACAAAGTAAAGGTTTACCCACGGGTTTACCCAAATACCTTGGCAATTATAAATAATATTGGAAACATGGCCCCGTGGACAGCGAACGTCGCAAATTTTAAAATTTTAAAAAATGTGCAATGTGGGTCTAGCTATAGCACGTGCTCGCTTATCAACGCGTCCAACTGAGCGTTTCCTAGTAGTTCTTTAGTCTGATTATGTTTATTTTATTTGCTACTTGACGAGGCATCAGAATTGGCTTCCAGGCAGAATTGCAACATCAGAACCCTACGGTGATAACCCTAGCAGTTGAGGAACATTCCACAGTTTCTGTTCTAAACGATGCAGATGCTAAATCCAACAGTTCACAAGAAACCCCAGTAGGGCCAATGACAAGAAGCCGTAGTAAAAAGGTTTCACTACAATAGAGTAGGGACGAGATTATGGTTTTAGATTTGACCTCGCCGCCCCGCACCAATTTTAATATATAACCTCGCCGCCCCGCACCTCTTAGGTATATAATGAGGCGATCGCGCACGTGCCAACCACTGTGACTTTAACCTTCGTGAAGTCACAGTCACCCTGATGATGTCTGACGTAAATCAGACGAAACGTCGGTGGACGCCCAGTCTCTGCACTGGTTCATCATTTCGACGCAGTTAAACCCAAGAACCTAGGAATGTACATATATATAAAATATAAAATATAAATTTATATGTATAGTTGAATGATAGCAATTGTCATAAAAGTATGCTCCAACTGGGGATCAAACCCAGAACCTCTGGCTTAACGCGCCATAGCTCTACCAATTGAGCTATCGAGGTCACAAGACAAACCTTTATTAAATTGCTATTTGTTGTGACTGTTGACATCCATGATATAAATCGAACAGAAGACTGCAATGTAGCTGTCATTAAACTGAAAGAACACATGGAAAAATCCACACTTATCTCCCATCGAGTTGGATACAATGATTATAAAGGTTTTAAGCATAAGCCTGCTTTGAGGTATATGTATCTTCTCCGTCAAATATTGACGTATGGTCTACCTACGATAATACAACATGTTTTTGGTGATCCTGGATGTAAGGGGGCGTGACTGACCCCCTATATTCATGGGTCCTGTACCATCACATATCCATGTGTCCGGCAAGTCCACCATTAATAATAAAGGCTAGATAATGCGTGGAACAATAACGATAAGCTTCGCTCCTTATTTTGTGTACTCCTGCACCCGTGCATATTTTCACTAGTATTATTCTTATTTGGTACAGAGCACAATAATGATTGTTACAAAATAAATGTGTATTAATTAAGCGAGCGAAGCGAGCGTTTCCATTTGACTCTGCCGGAAAAATTAGTCACTGTTTTTTTTGTTTTTTGTTTTTTTGTTTTTTTGTTTGTTTGTTTGTATGTCTCGCCATAGCGTTCGAACGGAGGATCGGATCGATTTGAAATTTTGACCATCCGCAAGCTTTGTTCTCGATTGAATGCCATTAGTTTTGTGGCAAAATCGTTCAAAAAGTTAAAAAGTTACATTAAAGTTAATCGAAAGTTTTTTTTTCAAACTAAACGGCGACAAAATCTGAGGTGGCCAAATTATTTAGAATGTCCGTCCGGTCACGAATATGTTAATTTTATTTTGATCCGATAAGTAGTGTAAATGGAAATTACATTATAACAAAAGTAACGTTGCCATGGCAACGAAAAGACGCGCGAAGTTTCTAATGCACTGCCACCTAGAAGTAATCAAAATACTTTCGAGGAAGCAGTCTATTATTTGTCACCAAAGTGTTTAAATAGTTTTCCCAAGGAGTCAAGGTCCTCTAGATGGCGGTGGATTTTAACCACAAAGTAAAGGTTTACCCACGGGTTTACCCAAATACCTTGGCAATAATAAATAATATTGAAAACATGGCCCTGTGGACAGCGAACGTCGCAAATTTCAAAATTTTAAAAAATGTGCAATGTGGGTCTAGCTATAGCACGTGCTCGCTTATCAACGCGTCCAACTGAGCGTTTCCTAGTATTATATAACAACCGTATGAACTGTAATGATGAGTCCATCCCGGTGCACCCTCAAGAAGGGTCGAGTCTATTGGCATAGCAGCTCTGGTCGTTGTAGTATTTAATGCTCGTCAATAATCTGCAAACTTGAATTGAAACAGAACTTACTTGACCAACACACGTAACAGGAAGCAGACATCACTTCCCAGTAAACACAAGAGCTCTCGGAGTGGTGTTTATTATGGTCACAAGCTCACAAAGTCGGTCCCCACACATAGTGAGGTATTTGTGAGATGATTGTGACTGAAATCAATATTTCATGTAAAAAAGTCATCACTTTGTGACCTCTCTATCAACACACTGAGTCAACCCAAAAAGAATATATTTATTTCTACTCTCAGAGTGATACCAGAACTGTCACTTTGATACTTCTTTTTTATTTGCATCTCATTCGGATGACTTTAAGCGTTGTGTCTGAGCCACATATTTTCTGTTTAATTTTGAATTGAATTTGCTCACATTGAGTGGTGTTTGAGAGGGCTTTGATAAGTAACCTATGACGTTATTTTATCCCAACGCAATGTGAGTAATTTGTGAGAAGTTATTTGTCACATTGTAACCTCTAAAATACAATTCGGGTACCAAAATATAAGCTAAATTTAATCTACTCACCGAGTGTTAACAGAGTTGTCACTTTGATACTACTTTTTTTTGCATCAAAAGTCCTCACATTCGTGATGTCTTTGAGAGAAGTTTGCGAGCAGTATATGCATTTTTATTTTATTTTTGTATTTACTCACATTGTGCGGGGTTTAAATGCGATTTGAGAAGTATAACTTGTGATTATATTATTTTACCCAATGCAATATTATTATGTAATTTGTAAGAAATTATTTGTCAGATTGTTACCTCTCTTGCAAACCAGCTCGGGTAGGCCATACCATACAGATTCCTTAATCGAATTATGATTTTAATCACAGAGTATTTTTTATAATTTTATTTAAGACATTTATTACCTTTTCAATGCTATTCTGTAACTTCATGTGTTCCTGGTTCATAGTATAATAAACAACAATATTATTATAATAATATTACAATTATTACATTTTTCGTAATTTTATGTAAACTGAGGAAATCTAAAATACTTTTCCACTAGTTCGAGTCCCTTTGAATCTTCAGTGATAAAATCAGATACCAAAAATAACGTTTGGATTACAAGCTCACAAAATATTTCGTCATGTTAACTGCAATTATTATTGTGGATTTTGATGTACGTTTTCAAGATCAGTCACATTATTGATTTTTAAAAGGACTGGACGGCTCAGACACCATGCGACAATCAAACAATCGTCCAACCAGAGGTCGGTATTTAATTTTGAAATAGCGGCCAACTTACATGGTTGGGCTAATTCGGAACAATTAAATCAATACAATTGGTATTTAAAAAAATGGGAAAACTGCCAAGGGACAATCTGCAATCAAGTATTAATTCTGGAGTTACGTAGTTGTGACTCAATCCGGCTAATCTCCTGCATTCGCATCGACTACTGAAGAAAAGCCTGAGAAAACTTCCTGTCAGGAACATCGGCATGGCGCGTCGAATATGCGTGAACACCCGAATCAAGAGTATAGCTAGCACTTTTTGTACTTGGGCTAGAACAGTTGACATGCTTTGCTATAGACTTCTGAGTTTGAAGCGGGAATCGAAGGAACTCGGGAGTTAATATATTGGAAGCAGGGACCCATTCGAAAAAATATTCTAAGCCGATATCAGTAATCATCAGTATGCAATGTGAAGTATTTTATTTGAATTTTGTTTAGGTCCACGTGTGTGTCAATTTCGGGGAATTATTGTTGATGCGAAGTCCCAAATTGGGACAAATCAAATTCTTATTGTTTTTTGGACGACCGCGGAACACCAGTGATCTATCATTAAAGTGACTTTATGCTAATTTGTAAAAATGTTGATGACGTGTTCATAGATGTGACACAATATTTATCTACAGATGATATTGCAGTACAGAGACTTTTCCAATGGGGTGGATTTCGAACTCTCGGCATACTTATCTTATTGATAACACAAGAAATCAAAACCAGCTTCCTTGATTTTAATAAAATATTGATTGCCTCTCGTCAATTTTCTCGTCGACTATAAAGAACGAGAAACATAATCTCACATCAAGCTCGCGCAACAGACATTATTCTTTATATTTGAGACAAACACGTCACAGTGTCAGAATGGAAATGTTCTATCTCGATTTTTGCGTTTTGCCGTACGAAAACGAAATGCATGATTGTTGTAATGTATCCAGATAATGTGGGAAAACTAGGTCTGATGGGCCCGGTACCTATATTCACAGGCCACGCCTTTACTTCCTAAGTTTACCAGTGGTAATGAACTGCACCACAGCAGTTAAAGGGGTTGTACTAATGTATGTGTACTAAATAGTTTTTGGTAAAGAAGGGGCGTTTTCCCGATGCATTCCTTTGTGTTCCTTACTGGGAAACATCTACATAACTGTGCATAACCATGTATTAAGTGTATTATGGGGTATCTAATAAATAGTTTATATGAATTGAAGTATAATTACTACCATTAGGTACTAAATCCTACTATACTACTACTAGTGGTGTGCAAGGACACCACAGTTGGCAAACGAAGGTAAATGGAAGGTACAGTGAATTTTTCAAAACATAATTTCGAGGCCCTAGGCCGTGCTCTAGGCCTAGGCGAGATACGACGCCTTTGACAAGATGATTTCGTGATTTTCACAATGTCCAAAATTGGGTCTTGGGGCCTTATGATGCAGCAGGGGAAACCTGGCTGCATACATTGACAGGTTTAAAAATTTCGTAACTTGCAATAAAATTGAAGACAATTTGAAAAGAGCACTTTTCTAACATAGTGGGAGCAAGAACATACACATTGCTTTTTGGGGTTGTGTGCCCCCGACAAACCCAGAGATCAAAGCATACAATGAGCTAGTGGAAGTACTGTCCCAAGCACATAAGTCCGGCTCCAGGGAAAATAGCGGAAAGATACCAAATTCTACCAAGCTGTCCAACAGGATAACGGTCGATCCAAGATTTCGTAGCTAGAATAAAAAGTCTCACTACATACTGTGGATTTGGACCAAGGATAAAGGAAGCTCTTCGAGACCGTTTTCGTGTGTGGTCTACGTTCCGTAGGATTCGAGTTCGTCTTCTAGAAAAGGGTGACCCCACATTCGAAGACGCAGTAGCCCTAGCAGCCACGTTAGAAGCCGCGCAAAAGGATGCAACAGCCATGGGGAGGGAGCGTCCAGCCGGTCTACATCATCTAGGCCTAAAACCCCGAGGGAAGTTCATGAGCAAGCCAAAGCCTACAGCCCGATCGACAGCAGCACCCCCCAGTGGTACCCAGTTCCGGTTCTTCACAACAGTCGGGAGGTATTTCAAAAAGCAAATATCGAGGGTTTTTCATGCAATGGAGAAAACCTACTAGAGATAACTGTAAATTCAAAAGTTATGTTTGTAATTTATGCAAAAGGACAGGGCATATTGCCAAGGCCTGTCGTACCCAAGCTAATAATAGAGGAACTAGCCAACGCATTTCTTATCTATGGCAGATACACCAGTGGATAAACCCCTGGATTGATTCTAGTGTATTGTTCCAATTGAACTCAAAGACAGATTGTATGACTCCAATAATTGTGCCAGTAATTCCTGGAGGATAGTTTAGTAAGGCCATGCATTTAGACCCCGGTTCTGCATTTAACCGCAGTCTCTTTCAAATTCTTTGAACAATATCTCAAGCACCTTGTATTCCAACCATCGAATTTAAACTTTAAAAACGTATGCCAAGCATAGCATCACACCAAAAGAAGTGGTGATGGTAAAATGTAAGGTTAAAGGTGGACAGGTTCATTCTTTACCATTACAGGTCATTGCAAAGGGTGGTCCTCCTATTCTAGGCAGAGATTGGTTACAACCTTGTTTGGGAAATTGGATTACCGATTGTGAATGTGCAACAACATGAAGGCGAGCCTCCCGGGCTGGTACAGTACATTTCAGTGAAGTAAAAGCATAATGCGGGCAGTGGAAGCATTAATTGCAAAATTTCCTAAAGTATTTCGGGAAAGGGGTTAGGAACATTTACTAAAGCAAAAGGTAGCTTACATGTTAAAGAAATGCATATACCCAAATATTATAAAGCTAGGCATCTACCGTATTCATTACGACCCAAGGTAGAAGCAGAGTTAGAGAGATTAACTAATCTTAGGTATTATTTACGCCAGTGGATTATAGCGAGTGGGGTCCCCCTTAGTTTCCAGTACCAAAAGGAAGATGGCAGTGTTCGCTATGTGGCGTTTTTAAAACTAACACTCAATCCCGTGTTAGAGACTGATAGATACCTGTTCCAAGGACGATGACTTGTTTGAAAACGCTACAAGGGGGGTCAGCAGTTTACAAAATTAGACTTAACTATGGCCTACCACAAATTGAATTAACGGAAGTTTCCCTAAAAAGTAATGTAGTTATTACTACTCATAAAGGTCTTTTTTAGGTACAATAGGTTTCCCGTACGGAGTTCGTCCGCACCTGGTATTTTTCAAAGAATTATGGAACAATTGTTAGCCGATATTCCGGGAGTTAGAGTATTTCTGGATGATCTCCAGTTACAGGTAAACACGACAAGAACATTCCGAACGATTGGAACGAGTTCTAGGCCGATTAGAGGAAAGTGGTTTCACAGTACAGCGAAGTAAATGTCAATTCTTCCAAGATTCTGTGTCATATGTAGGCATCCCATTGATCGGAAGGGTTGCGTCCCTCTCCGAAAGTAGATGCAGTTATTAATGCACCAGTCCTCGGGATATTTCACAGCTACGGCCTTAATAGGTCTTGTGACATTCTACAGCAAGTTCATTCCGAACATGGCTTCTTTTTTGAAACCATGGTCCCATTTACTGGAAAAGGATGCGGAATTCAAATTTGATCATAACTGTAGGGTGGTTTTTGATAAAGTCAAGAAAATCTTGTCATCTAATCCTCTCTTAACACACTACGACCCTGATAAACCCTTAAATTGGTTATGCGATGCTAGTGCGTATGGGTTGGGCGCAGTCTTAGTGCATGTTATGGGCCAGACAATTCGGAGCAGCCGATTGCCTATTGTTCCCGCACCTTGACCAAACATGAATTTCATTATTCGCAGATTGATAGAGAAGCCCTAAGCATCTATTGGGGTGTACAAAAAATTTTTTTTAATACTTGTATGGCAGACATTTTTCTACTGGAAACTGATCACCAAGCCTTGGACGATTATATTTCGGTCCTAAACGTGGTATTCCAGTAATGGCAGCCAGTCGATTGCAAGGGATGCATTCTTTCTTTCTGGTTTTTCATTTGAACATTTCGTTGTTAAGTCTCGCGATAATGTAGCGGATGCATTTTCGCGACTTCCTCTCAAATGTACAGAATCTGCCGATGCAGATACTTCCTACATTAATTTTGTAACTTCTAGTAACTTACCAGTGTCTTGCAAAGACATAGCAAAGGAAACGCGAAGTAACCAGTTTTTATCGAAAGTGTACAATTTTGTAGTAAGGGGGTTTGGCCAGAATCAACTACAGGTTTAGCACCGAGCTAATGCCCTATTACTACAACGTTTAGAACTTTCAGTTGAGTATGGAGTTCTCATGTTGGGCTATCGAGTTGATTATACCATCCAAATTTCAAGCTCATTTCTTAGCCGAACTACATGACAGCCATTTAGGAGTAGTGAAAATGAAGGGGCTTGCACGTACGTACTTTTGGTGGCCTAACATAGATAAACAAATCGAAGAGTTTAGCTGCTTCTTTCATAAGTTGTTTAGCTCACAGGCCGTCACCGGAAAAGGCACAGTTGCATGTTTGGGAGAATTAACAAAACCTTTCGAACGCGTGCAATCTTGATTTTCTGGGTCCTCTTCATTCAAAAATGTTTCTGGGGGTTAGTGGACGCATATTCCAAATGGGTGGAAATTTTGGGAAATTCCATCTACCGCGGGCGGGCCATACTATTCGAAGACTTCGTTACCCCTTTGCGAAATTTGGTGTACCCAAATTAGTAGTATCAGACAATGGTCCTCCATTCCAGTCAGCAGAGTTCAAACAGTTTTTGCAGTCCAATGGTATTCGACAAAAATTTTCTCCTCCATATCATCCCGCTACCAATGGATTAGCCGAAAACATGGTTCGAACTTTCAATCCAAAATAACGTCCATACTAGAGTCTGGATCCGTTGGAATCAACTATTTCTAAGTTCCTTTTGTTGTATAGAAATACGGTTCATTGTACAACAGGGGAAACTCCGGCTAAGCTATTTCTCAATAGAGTATGCAGAACTAGGTTAATGGATCTTCCCAAGCACATCCTCTTTTCGTGAACAGCAAAAGTCTAAGCAAATACAGAATGCACATGGTTCTAGAGTAATGTCCTTTGCAGTTGATGACAGAGTGCTGATAAGGGATTATGAGGTAATCAGAAACAGAATGGATTCAAGGCAAAATACTCCAACAGTTAGGTCCAGTCACGTATAAAGTTTATGTCCAGGGAGAGGCATAGTGTGGAAAAGACATGTAAATCAGTTATTAGCTGATCGGAGTAATGTTTTAAGAGACCCGCCGTTTTAAATTTCGGAGAGGGAGATTGAGGTACAAAGTAATATTGAAAATGGGACAAAGTGGATGATGAGTTAGTGCAAATGCAAGGAAGGTGGGAAAAAACACTTCTCCAGTCAGGATACAGTGGTTGAGGTTGGGTTTTAGATAAGGGAAAACCCATAATTACGTCACCTCCAGCACCACTACTCCGGCCTTGGAAAAGCCTTCTGGGCCAGGGTTTGGAAACGATTACCCTGTAAGATTAAGAAAACCCAAGTACGGGTTTTATGTGTAACAATGAGTATGTAAGAACTATTCTTGTAAATTCTGTATTAATAATATTCATTATGTTTCGTTTTGTTATCATTTGGTGCCTACCGAGTACCAGTAGGAGGAACCATTAGTATGTAGGACTTCTTGTAAAATTTCTGTATCATGCTGGTATTCATTATGTTTTATTGTTTCTTCCTGTTGTTACACTGCTTTGAAATTAAGCCAGGGGAGTTGTAATGTATCCAGATAATGTAGGAACTAGGTCTGAGTAGGCGGTACCTATATCACAGGCCACCGCCCTTTTCTTCCTAAGTTACCAGTGGTATGAACTGCACCACAGCAGTTCAAGGGTTGTACTAACTGTAAATTTTTACTAAATAGTTTTTGGTTAAAGAAGGGGCGTTTTCCCGACGCCATTCCTTTGTGGTTCCTTTTCTGGGGAAACATCTACATAAACTGTTGCATAACCATGTTTTTAAGTGTATTATGTGTATCTAAAAAAATAGTTAATATGAATTGAAGCATAATTACTACCATTAGGTACTAAATCCTACTATACTACTACTAGTGGTGTGCAAGGACACCACAATTGTGTTCTGTTCTTTAATGCGTTTTTGAAGATTGCAACGCCATCTATGAGAAAAGGAGTGAAATTCATTTGTTTTAAAAGTCCTTTTTGTCAAATTTTTTGTGTTTGGGAAACAGAATACAAATGTTCTTTCTCGAATGAAACAAATGGAACCCTCGTTTTCGTTCCCGCCGCGGCCCTTTCGAAAACGGCGACGCCCACGATTTTAAATGAAATGTAATGACGAACTTGGCCTTAGTACAGACGGTTAATAGATAATAAACACAAACTTGAAAAAATGATTGCGTTTTATAAATTTTTTATTTGTTTCGTTAATCTAAATGTTAACATGCACGGAAGCCTGTATTCGGCATGTAGGGTGAAAGGAGCGTAGGCCGTGGCCTCCCCTAGGCTTAGGACCTATGTACGTTGTCTGAAGTCTGAAGATTATTCATTGTAAAGCATTTACCACGCCACTTAAAACTTTCAAGTCCTTCTAGCTCAAAAACTATAGCGTGTGTGATAGAACACTTGTATTCTGACACAGAAAAATTTTGTTTAGGGGGTAAAGAGTATTAATTACTGCTTCCATGCAATCATTGAGTACTTAAAAAGTAAAATACTGTAGAATTATTATCAGTACTGGACAATACTATTAAAACACAATAATAATGCACGTATTAATAAAGGTATGTAGGCCACAGAGCAAGTGCACAATGCCTGCGATAGTTGCATCGATTTGCTGTGGTATACCTATAGGTGGTATTTCCCTGTCGACTTCAGCGTCTTCTGTGGCGCTACGGTTAAGGTGTTGGCTTTCAGATGCAGTGTCACAGTCGGATCGAGTTCGAGTCACCATGATAAAACTTGTAACTTTATAATTGTGTCAATTTAACATATGTTGTGTATCCAATTGCAGGTTATCGATTGATGTAACAATAGGAAATAAAAAGTAAGAATTAGTATTTAATATAATATTAAAATGAAAAATCGAATCTAATTTTTAGTGTTTCGTTTGCTTATTTGCTCCTAGATCGCGTTACAGACGCGTGGATAGTTGTGAGAGTATTCTGGTACAACTCTGTGAGCTCTTTGTGAGCACTCCAGTCAATCACCAGATACAACTCTATGAGTACTCTGTGAGAACTCCTAGGAGTTTATTGGTACAACTCTGTGAGTACTCCTAGCTGTATTTTAGTACAACTCTTAGAGTACTCATGACATAGTAAAATAAGACAACTCGAGAACCAACACCCTGTTCCTCTCTGAGAGTTAAAGGGTAATTGATTGTCGGCCCATTTGAGCTCTCCGATGCATTTCTAAAATCTTTCGAACATGCTCTCCGGGATGGATTTAAACTTGTCACATTTATCTCACAATTTGCACTCTGTGTTTTCTGGGTTGGCGGGGGCCGCCTTTCATTACCTTGATATACCAGACCACTTCTTGATGTCTTGGAATGTGTTTTAGATGATCGGCCGTTTTCCCTTACTAACTTACTATACTTTTAATTTTCGTAGAAAAACTGCAAAACTTGACTTGCCATCAGTCTAACGGCACCCATAGGTCTGGATGAAGTTGCATAGGTTTAGAGTTTAGATTGTTGGCTAATTATTGGTAGTATATACCTCTTTCAATGATTACATACACCTTCATTGCCGTGAATGTTTGCTGAAATAACAGAACCATAATAACAACACAACAACAATGTAGGTGTTTATGGACAGCAAAATATTATTTGCTTGGGGTTTTTTCATAAGGTCAACTTGAACTACGACTCTTGCTCGCATTTATAAGGTATCGTAAAAATACAATTTCTCGAGAAAGTCCATATTTGCCAATATTGATGACGCTGACTTTGCTATAGCTGTAATTTATTAATTTATGGGAAATAATTAACAAATCTGCATTTAATGTCAATGACGCACTATTGCAACCAAGGCAAGAATAACAGTAATCAGCGGCGTGTTAATGACCCGAACCGGAACCGTGGACAGGAGCCACACTTTCCCATGGATTCTCAGAAACACTCTAATTAGTTATAATTCAAGGACAATGTGTTTATTGATTTGATTACATTTTTTTTCAAAATTTAAACAACTTAAGATAGCAATTGTCGTAAAGTTTGTCCCGACTGGGGATCGAACCCCAGAACCTCTGGCCGACGTAGCTCTCCCAATAATTGAGCTACCGAGACCCAAGACAAATATTAATGTTAAATAATATTGTGAAATAGTGGGTATCAAGGCACTTTTCAAATACTGCTCACTTTTCTTTTTAAAACTGACCGTAAATATGACACCAAAAACAGTTTAATTTGTAGTAATTTCCTAATTTTGGGTAAGAGGCAATAATTTAAAAATTTTCAAAATCAGCTTTGATACAGAGACGCGCTTATCCATTGTGAACATCCTCCGAAAAATGCAGATTTTTTGATGAAAATTAATGGTCAAAAAGCGTTATTTTCTGTATGTGAAATCACCTGGATTTGACGATAGAGCGTTTTTTAAATGGCAATTTAACATTGTAAAAAAAGTTGGCCCGAGCTTGGCAAACAGTCTTAAATATTAACGGTTTTACAAATTAATGATGATATAATATTATTTTATTATGGCAAAACTAAAGAACCGATCCGCATTACCATGTGAATTTAATGTTGAGATAACATGAAATGATCAACTTCAATGATATTTTTATTGTATACCTATAACCCCACAAATACAAAAATTTGTAAAAAAAAAAAAAAAAAGGGGGGGGGCAGCCAAGCTCTCCTTCAAAAGTCTTCGGCTGTGAATGCTGAGATATAAAAGTTGAGCCAAGCATTTCATTCTTTCTCCCTAGTTTTACTTTGAAAAGAAATAAGATCATTTCGCCTGTTGACGAGCGCCAAGCCAACGATTTTTGTGGTAAAAAGTGAAAATTTTAAACTCGAAATCATAAAAAAAAACTATGGCCAAGCCGTTTTTTATTTTTTTATGATTTCGAGTTTTAAACTTTTACTTTTTTACCACAAAAATCGTTGGCTTGGCGCTCGTCAACAGGCGAAATGATCTTACTTCTTTTCAAAGCGAAACAAGGGAGAAAGAATAAAAAGCTTGGCTTAACTTTTATATCTCACATCATTCAAAGCCGAAGACTTTTAAAGAAAAGCTTGGCTGCCGTTTTTTACAAATTTTTGTATTTGTGGAGATATAACATCTTTTTGTTGTTAGTTTCCTATCTAGGCGTGAATGATGGACTTTGAATAAATTTGTTAAGTTCAGAGTTGTTTTTTGACATTTTTGGGCCCACTGTCCAGTGTCCACCCAAATTTCCCCCCTTGTGTTTTAAGCGCTAGATATTTATAATGGTTAAGAGCATTGTTTAATTTCAAGCTTGTACAAATTACTACACCTGAGAATTTTGCGTTTTGATTTTTATTTTTATTTTCCCCGGTCCCTATTGCCCGGTTTTGGTTTTGAAAGGTTAAAAAAAAGGAGTTTATTGCGCATGAGGGACATCTAAGTGTGGCCCAAGTTTCAAAGTTCTAAGATGAACCGTTTTCTCTGTATAGCGTCTTATTCATAAGAGTACGGAATTACCTAGCCTTTGATAATTTAGATTTTCCCCGGTACTCGTTACCCAATTTTGCTTTCCATACGCAAAAGTGATAAAGAGTGAGAGATATCAAAGTGTATTCGTTTGAAACATCTCAGTTGTAGCGTTTTCTTTGAACGATTCATTTTTTTAAAGCTCAGAGTTGTTTTTTGACATTTTTGGGCACACGGTCTCTCCAAATTTAGTCCCTTGTGTTTTGGACGCTAGATATTAATAATGGCTAAGAGCATGTTCAATTTCAAGTTGTACAAATTACCATGCTTAAGTAATTACGTTTTTTGATTATCATCCAAATTTTGATTTTCTCAGGTCCCTGTTACCCGATTTTGGTTTTGAAAGCAAAAGGCACTGCGTCTGAGGTACATCTCTAAGTGTGGCCCAAGTTTCATAGTTCTAAGATTTATCGTTTTCTCTGTAGGGTTTAGCGAATTAACTACCCAGCCAGCCAGCCGGAAGGTTTTCGACGATGTTGAGAGCCTTTTTTTAACACAAAACGGGTTGTCGGATCGGGTTGATTTTTTTTGTAGGTCATGGACCACATATCAGGTCAAATACCGAGTTTTAAGATTGTAACTCTTTCGGGGCGGCGTGTGCAGATAGCTGAAAACCCCCCAACTCGGGTAGCTGTATACAAGGCCACGAGTTCGTCGTCGCCTAAGCAGTCGCATGCGCTTGGCTGCGGGTGACGACCGTCGACCTAAATGTGGGCAATGATCAGAAAATAATGACAGTATAATAATTATTATGAGTAGTGAAATAAGTAATAATAATTCGCCCCAAACTGGATTGGTGGCCAAATCCTCGGGCTGTGTGCCAGCCTCGGCTACATAACAGGTTATAATAAGTTGGTGATTAAGCGAGCGAAGCGAGCGTTTCCATTTGACTCTGCCGGAAAAATTAGTCACTGGTTTTGTTTTGTTTTTTGTTTTTTTTGTTTTTTTGTATGTCTCGCCATAACGTTCGAACGGAGGCTCGGATCGAGTTGAAATTTTGACCATCCGCAAGCTTCGTTCTCGATTGAATGCCATTAGTTTTGTGGCAAAATCGTTCAAAAAGTTAAACAGTTACATTAAAGTTAATCGAAAGTTTTTTTTCAAACTAAACGGCGACAAAATCTGAGGTGGCCAAATCATTTAGAATGTCCGTCCGGTCACGAATATGTTAATTTTATTTTGATCCGATAAGTAGTGTAGATGGAAATTGCATTATAACAAAAGTAACGTTGCCATGGCAACGAAAAGACGCGCGAAGTTTCTAATGCACTGCCACCTAGAAGTTATCAAAATACTTTCGAGGAAGAGTGTATTATTTGTCACCAAAGAGTTTAAATAGTTTTTCCCAAGAAGTCAAGGTCCTCTAGATGGCGGTGGATTTTATGCACAAAGTAAAGGTTTACACACGGGTTTACCCAAATACCTTGGCAATAATAAATAATATTGGAAACATGGCCCTGTGGACAGCGAACGTGGCAAATTTAAAAATTTAAAAAAATGTGCAATGTGGGTCTAGCTATAGCACGTGCTCGCTTATCAACGCGTCCAACTGAGCGTTTCCTAGTAATATTATATTATAGACTGACATACATTTTGATGGTATGACAATGCTTACATATATATCAAAGACTACTTATAATGGCTATCGTAAACGGCTCAAGAATGCAGGTCAAAAATATTAATTTTATATTCATAGCAGCGTTTATATTCAATCAGCGTTTGTTTGATTTGCTTCCAAGTTACTTCAAGAGCTGGAAGTATCCGTGGCGAAGTTGAATTAAATCAAACGACAAAGTTGATAAATTACCACAAACTCGGACGGCATCTACACATTGCTTCAAATGCTGAATTCGACTAATTCCTTCGTTATTAATGTAAATGTCGTACGATTTCGTTGCTGAGAGAATCTAAGCAAAGCTCACTTAAAACACTTATGGGAAATTTGTAATTTTAGTTTGTATACTCGGGCGCAATAACCCTAACGGTTGACGCGCCCTTAATACAAATAAACAAGCAAACAAGATATTAAGTACATCCGTAGAGGAACACACAAATTACCACTACTAAAAGAATGTAATATAATATTAAGTTAAGAATAGCAAACAAATTAAATAAAAAAGCACAGGAAAGATGGCAGCATGACAACCACCAAACCGCTCATCCATCATCGTGACTGTAAAAAGAGTTCACGAAGCGGCTTCATGGTAAATATTGCTAGTAATATCGATTATTGCGTTAATATATTTCGATCCAGAAGATTCATCTGGCCATCAGGCAACAATTCTAACATAAACTGTTTAAGTTAAACGTTGCGTTATTGTGTTTCCATTGTTTGTTTTATTGTTTGATCAGATTCAAGGTTCAAGCCATGACTATGAGCATACAGTGCCTCAAAGTGGAAGTTCACTACGCGCGGTAAATGGAATGTCGCCTTTGTGTATAAAAAAGAAATATCTTTTACCAACGCAAGCAAACATTATCTGTGCTAGATCACAGGGCTCCCTCCGTGTGCAAGATCCACGCTGAGCTAGCGTGAATAGAATTGACAAAGTTGTTATGTTGGGAAAACAATTTCGAGCCACCTGCATTCCTTCGTTGGGACCACTATACTTGTCTTGTACTTAGCAGCAAAGGCCACAACAACTTCAAACATTGTCTAGCTAGATGTTTGGACATTTCCACGTGCCATTGCGAGTAGGGTAAACTAATATTATTTTATTTTAGCCCAAGCATCCAACTGTCCAATATAGTAATATAAGCCTGTGTATGGACTCTACTGTATTTGGACAATTTAGGCCATTTCAGCGCGTTCCGGGTTCTGCAGCCATAAAGCCGCATAAATCAAGACATCTTGAGACAAATTGGCAAACTGGATAACAAAGAACAGTATGTACGTTCCTATCATACCAGATTTTTAAATATTTATCATAGATCAGTTTTTGACCATTTTGACAGATTCTAAACTATAGTTTTTTTTTTTAAATAAATAATCATTTGATGGAGAAGTGCTATGATAGATTCCTTCAAAATGAATTTTTACACAGTTATTGGATGAGCGTAGCTAGCGAAGTGAAGATTCCATTTTACTACACTAGAGAAAAAAATCCTTTTTTTTGTATTTTTGGCTGTTTGTTAACACGATTCCGGCTAAACCGATACTCCAATGGCGATGAAATTTTCTAAAGACCTTTGAAATCTTTGAACTTAGAACTGCCACGTTTTTGAGCGCAATCGAAAAATTATTTCTCATAAAAATCGCAATTTTACGATTTTTTTCGATTTAAAAAAAAATTGTCTTCGACTTATAACACCTATACATGCTATATCCTATTGTAATGATTTTTTCACAGAACCTTTTTCTTGTGAAATTTGGGCGCAGTCGAATAATTATTTCTTATGAAAATCGCTATTTTACGATTTTTTATTTTTTTTTAAATTACGATTAATTAAAAAAATTAAAAATTAAATTTATTTTTTATTTAATTTAAATTAATTTTTAAAAAATGTTCAACTTCGTAATGATTTTTTCACAGAACAACAGAAAATCCGCATAGCACATGGCAGCTCAATGTACCAATTACGCTCATCCAACAACGCGCCTGAAAAAGCGTTTGCGAAGCTTCCTAGTATAAAATCACAAATAAATGCGACTAAAATTGTCTGAGAAATTTGAATGCGAGTAAAATGAGCATGCAAGTCAAATTCGGCACAACCCAAACCCAAGGTCTTCTAGATCTCCGCCTAGCGGAGTTAGACGAGCCTCCGTCAGGCGTCGGAGATGTAGTAGACCTTGCCCAAACCCTATGCTGTTGCCATTGATATTGAACCCCTATTGTAGGCCTACAATAGGGGTTCAATATCAATGGTTGTTGCTGTTTCATCGGAAGTATGCCATTGCTGGCGGCATCGACGGGCATGATATGCTCAGTCAGCATCGCAAATTTCATTCAGATAAGCAAATCACTATAATATCTTAATGATATAATAAAAAGAAAGCCTACGTTATTTTCAAACCATATGATCGAGATGATATAGGTTATATTTCTAAATCATAATATGGTTAGATTTAAATACTCTGTTGCTCTGACGTCACCACTAATACAGTCTATTAGTAATATGCCTACTCATTAATGATGTTGATTCCTCAATGATTAGAGTTGCGGATGTTTGTCTGCTGCTTAATCGATAACCCTAATGACTCACGATTCAGGCTTTGTTGACGTCAGTAACCAAATTCCAATTTCCTTAGTCATCCTAATAAGATTCGTCTGTTTCGGCATCGTCAACAAGTGTTCAAACACCCTGAACCAGACAGGTACAAACCGGTTGAAACTCGCCTCGTATCCGTCCACACCTCATAGGCTCAATGTAGAATGTAGCGGATCAATAGATAATTATAAAGTAGGCCTATAGAAATCTGTGTATCGGTCATTATGGAATTATTATAAAAAAATTAATTATATGTTATATATTATAATTGTATTTGTACATGCGCCTCACATGTGTGTTAGTGTTAGTATTTATAACTTATGACTATTTCCAGCACAAAAGTGGGTTTGATTCGATTCGATTCGATTCGATTCGATTCGATTCGATTTGATTTGATTTGATTTATTTGATTTGATTTGATTTGATTTGATTTGATTTGATTTGATTTGATTTGATTTGATTTGATTTGATTTGATTTGATTTGATTTGATTTGATTTGATTTGATTTGATTTGATTTGATTTGATTTGATTTGATTTGATTTGATTTGATTTGATTTGATTTGACTTGACTTGACTTGACTTGACTGGTCTGGTCTGGTCTGGTCTGGTCTGATATGATTTGATTTGATTTGATTTGATTTGATTTGATTTGATTTGATTTGATTTGATTTGATTTGATTTGATTTGATTTGATTTGATTTGATTATTTTACATATATTATATCAATTTACAAATTGTCAGTAGTAGGCTAGGCCTACTTATCAAATTTCACATTTTAGTTTCTACAAACAACTGTTTATGCATTTTGAGCCCAGTGTTCTAAAATACACACTTGCAAGTTCTATGGCAGGGATAACAATGTTGATGACACCATGTCATCCTAATAAGTCAGAAACTAGATGCAGTATGCTATGTGCAAACGTCAATATCAGCTTAGGCCTATCTATTTTCTCCCCCACCCCCCACCCCCCAAAAAATAAATTTATTTATATATATATTATATAAATATATTTATATATATATAATATATATATTCCTTATGTGCCGAGCGCGGCTGTTTGAAGATGGGTGGACAGTGTGGATACTAAAAAATTATATAACTAGTTTTGAAATCACTTTAAATCCAGGTTAATTAATAACAATATCACAGATTTATTACCTACGTAATTGGATGAGTGTAGCGAGCGAAGCGAAGATTCCATTTCACTACACTGGAGAAAAAAATCCGGAATGTTTTTTTTTCATTCTTTCTTCTGTATTTTTGTGTGTCTGTTAACACGATTCCGGCTAAACCGATACTCCGATTGCGATGAAATTTCATGGAGGCCTTGGAAATCTCTGAACTTAGAACTGCCACGTTTTTGAGCGCAAACGGGAAATTTTTTCTCATAAAAAACGCAAATTTTACGATTTTTTCGATTTTTAAAAACTTTCTTCGACTTATAACACCTACATGCTTTAACCGATTGTAATGATTTTTTCACAGAACCTTTATTTCATTAAAATAAGATATTCGTGCGAAATTTGAGCGTAATCGAAAAATTATTTCTCATGAAAATCGAAATTTTACGTTTTTTTTCTTTTTTAAAACAATTCTTTGACTTATAACACCTATATGCTTTATCCTATTGTAATAATTTTTTCACAGAACCTTAATTTTATAAATTCATATATTTGTGTAAAATTTGTGCGCAATCGAATAATTATTTCTTATGAAAATTTCAATATTACGATTTTTTCCTTTTTTTAAATTACAATTAATTAAAAAATTTAAAATTTAAGTTAATTTTTCATTTAATTTAATTTAATTTTTTTTAAATCTTCAACTTAGTAATGATTTTTTCACAGAACAACAGAAAATCCGCATAACACATGGCAGCTCAATGCACCAATTACGCTCATCCAACAACGCGGCGGGACTTAAGCGTTTTCCTAGTATAACTAAAATTAAAAATATCCTATTGATTATACCGACTCGCGACGGGGATATAGTCAAAGTGGTCAAAGACTTTAGGATTTCATGGTGTTGCAAAGGTTAATTTTCTAGAAAGATTCCAAATCACTGTCGTGATAAAGGTAAACGCGTTAAATTAGCTCCAAAATAGTAGCGCGTTTCTAGCATACAAGGAGGTATGAAGTGACGAAGCTGTACGATTGTATGGAAAGCTGATCGAAATAACTTTTCGAAGTGTCGATCTCTGCCAAAGTTCATAATAGTATGTCACAAGGCTATAAAACATTAATTTTTATGCACAATGACATGATAAAAGTGGGCATTAAGTTTTATTAACGATACGACCTACTTGTAGAGTTGTATTAAAAGTTATTAACAACATTATGAAGGACGGCAAAGAAGCTGTTTATGATTTTTCACATTCGGCTATTTAATTATGTACAAGAATATGGTTGATGAGTGAATAAAAGAGGTCAACATTAAGCGATTATCCTCATACCTAATAATAGTGGTGGAGTAGGGAGGCAGTGGCAAGGGATTAGATTCCGTGCCCCCACCCCCCACCGCAAACCTCCTCCCTTTCTTCAAGACATTATTCTCCCATTCTTCTGTTCCCATATCAGTGCTTGTTTCAGGACCTGGGTCCCTGGCTTCCATGTATTTTAGTAGGCAGGGTAAAGTCATTTTCTTGACATTTCCCGATATATTGTGTTGAAGAAGTTTTTAAACTGTGATATAATTGAAACTGTTTGAAGGAACGAAGCTGACGAAGCTCACGTATATGCATCACCTTTCTGTCCTTCCGTCCGTCTGTGCTTGTGTCACATCTCACGATAAAAACTGAACGCGACCTCTGATTGACATGCGTTTCTTATGTTAGCATTGCCCTTAACGTAAGACACACATACATACATACATACATACATACATACATACATACATACATACATACATACATACATACATACATACATACATACATTACATACATACATACATACATACATACTACATACATACATACTACATACATCCCATACATACTACATACATACCATACTACATACATACATACATACATACATCAACATACATACATACATACATACATCATACATACATTACATACATACATACATACATACATACATACATACATACATACTTTACATACAATAACTTAAAAGAAAGGTCGGTCGATATTTTATATGTACGTTACACATGCAAATTTACAAATGTAAAAATGTGCGTGTTTGTTGAGCGAGCTTAGCGAGCGTCTCCACTTGACTCTTGGCTCGAATGTCTGTTTTTTTTTTTTTTTTTTTTTTTTCTGTTACTGCTTCGATACAGGTCGCACCGTTGCTCTGATCGACCTGAAATTTTTTACACATGTACATACCACCTAGGCGGGTTGCTGTATAGTTTTTGAACAAAATCCTATCGTTGGTTATAAATTATTTTTTTTAAATTTAAAAAAAAATGTTCCGATCGTTATGAAATTTTGCAGGGTCAATAAGTACAACATTCTCTCCTATTTTCCAAATTTTCAGCTAAATCGGTCAAGACCTTAAAGACTTATTGGTAATCATAATTCGAAAAATGATGTTAAAAAAAAAGGAGGCAGTGAGATACAAAGATACACTTTAGAAGGCATGACGTGAATTAGTACAATGCAAAGATGTTGGAATAGTATATAGTGTACAATGTCAATATCCAGTTAGGCCTACACTGTGTGGTGGGCCTTATGGGAATGTCGTACTCGGGTCATGTTGCACGTACCGGTGCTCGCTCAACAACGCGTCCAACTGAGCGTTTTCCTAGTATACTTAGGTTGTCGATTTTAAATATAGTGATCGCAAATTGAATTGTACACTTTACACATATAAATCATTAGACTTTTCACTGTTAATTAACAGTGAAAAGTCTAATGATTTGTATGTGTAACGTTACTACCTGTTATATAGTTTCAATTTTTATAATGAATTGTTCAAATTTCAAATAAGAGTGGGCCTATTACTATTGAGTACTATCATTGAGTACCTATAAAACCATTCTATACACAATGGTACTATACTCAATGCTATTACTCTTGCAGATACTTAAAAAATATTTCCTAGGTACCTATAAGGAGTGATGAGTTGGGAGCGATTTTCCAAGAGAAGAAATCTTGGAAAACCATTTGAAGGCAGGATCCTGGGGGGGGGGGGGGGCGAAGGCGGGTGTCGTTCTGAAGACCTCGCTCGTTATGCATGTCATGATCGAGCTACGGTTCCGAACTACCCAGGAAAATACTTCAACCTAGTTAGTCATTTGAAGAGGTTGTATACGAAACTAAATCAAGGAAAAGAAAAAATATGTGCTTCGTATCCAGTTAGCTACAAACAAGGAATAACGAGTCATTATTACACCCTTTGTAATGCGATTTGTTGCTGGACAGCTTCACAGGCAACGATAAATCGGGGTAAAAAATCCGATTACAGACCTGATTTTTTTAAATACTAATGGAAGCTTTCATGAACTCCGTACAAAAGTGCTTTTGTGTTTTCATCAATTTCTCACGGATTTACCGGGCATTGATTGATACATAATTTTTGTAGGAAATTACAAGGGGAATATTTTTTCTCGCTGAAACTTTTCGTCCATATCTTCCGCCATTTGAAGATATTCGGAAACAACCGCTTTTGTGCAGACATTTTTCAAGATGGCGGCCAACGCTCCAGCCCGATTTTTTTAGACTTATTTCCTTTGTTAAGGACACTTTCTGCAAGGTATGTACGAAAATTCAGCTTGTCCGCAATTTTTGTGAAAAAAATATTTCGTTGCTTCACCAAGGTGTATCCACCATGCGTTAATTAACTACACATTCCATTTAGAAGGCCAGCGCCTTTTTTTCTTTCAGGAAAACGATAATACAGCCTTGCCCCCTATAAGGTTATTTTGTAATTGCTTACGTATGTATTATGATGAAATGTTATTTATAAATTCTAATTATGTGACCTCACCTCTAAAACGTTATACATGTCGAGCTTACATAACAGCGAAAAAGATGGTTTATGATGAACGTAGAATTTCTCTAAA